>BPLR01020304.1:0-121666 GCA_021605095.1 Caerostris extrusa | reverse complement strand
GAAATGGAACACTATCGCTGAAAATGGATTCTACTGCGAAGTTGGATTTCCGCTGAACAGATGGGTTTTGTGCAAATGCAATACCTATGCACAAGTAAGGTTCGTTATCTCGAACGACAGTGGTCTTCCGATATCATTGGGATGGCACCACACACGGGCATTCCCTATTGGTGTTATGTTTTCTACCACTTGCAATTTCTTTTTGTTTTGATTCTTGCCAGCTGCAATGATATTTCATTTGAAAGTTATTGGTTTTTATGAGTATGTATTTTTATGTTGTGATTAAATATTTAGAAATATTATAGATCGTATTCTGTTTAACTTTTTTTTTTTTCCTATGAAACTCAGTACTTATATTTACGTATTCAATGGTAAAAATTTTATCATTATTATTACTCACAACACTTCAGAGCAGAAAGCAAACATCTTTATGACTGAATTAATGAATACAAAATAAACCAAGTTAAACACAAATACAATTAAAAGTAAAATATAAAATTAAGTATTGTTGATATTTTCAAATATTGGTAAAATATTATTATTGATTTATTTCATTTTTAACTTTATAACAAATTTCATTATATAACAAACCAAATCGGACAATATTAACTGTAAGTGTGGTGGTATGCTAGCTCCACCTATGCTATCAAAAGATGGAGATAATAAAATTTAAACTGGGTAATGAACGACTTGCGATCGTTATGTTTCTGACATATCTTTTGTCTATGTAAATGTCCTGCCCTATGTTTGTTTTTGTGCCTGTATATTGTCTCAAGAAGGTAAAAAAAAAGTCAAAAAGTCAAAAGAGTAATTATTAGTTCATTTTTAATTAAATAAAAATCTTAAGTTTAGATTGTGAATCAACAATAAAATAAGAATAAAACTTTTTAAACATAACTTTTTACATATAACTATACTATATAACTATTTATATGTATACTATTTAACTATTATTATATAAAACTTTTTACATATAACTTTTTTAACATAATTAATTAACATCGACTTTCGCCATTTTACTCCTTTTAGCAAAGTCCAAATTCAATTTACGTTTACGATCTTTATAAAAAGATCAGAGATAACTCGGTGTTCATTTTTACAGTGTTACTTTAGATGTAACAGTAATATTTTTACAGTGTTTAGTTATATAGTATATATATTTTACTAAAAAGTTTTAACATCAAATAATTAACAATAATATTTTACTTCCACCCCTTTACTGTAACTTTGCACTTCATTAAATCCCATACGTATTCATACATCAGAATTCATCTAAAACTGCATGCCTTTTCTCTTCAAAGAGTAGGCAGTTTACTAATATTCTCACACTCTGAGTTTTAATTCTGTTTACAACAAATATTTCCATTCTAACAGAACAAATCTCACAATAATATTTTAAGGCATAGATTTTTATGGTGAGAATTCTGATAGAGTTACGAAAGAGTTCGTAACCAATCCATTGTCTTTAAAAATAATTGAGAAAAAGTTAGATAGTTAAAGTGATTCATCGTACTGCAGCTGCACATAAAAGTCTGAATGTCCCAGTAATAAATTCACTTAATAACGCTTGCTGGACAATATTATTCGACTTGGGGCCATTTCCAGATAATTAAACAGGAATCGAAGAATGAGACTAATTTAAATAAGCAAGGCCTCTATCATTGTTATCTAGAGGAGGAAATCCATTTATTTGAATAGCAATATAAATTAAATCACTCGGTTCTTGATCTTAAACATTTACCTAACAGCACATTTTCTTTATTTTCTCGGACAATTTTTGAAAAGTCACTTCTGAGGAATATAACTGAAATTATTATTTTAATATTGAATAGTTTACGAACGTGTAGTTCCTCTGTTGTAGATGAAATATTTAAATAATTGTATAAGCTGTTAAATATTATTTTTTTTAAAGTTATGAAAGCTGCTAATGTTTGTGAAGGATGATTTCTCCTTCTATAGATACAATGAAAACAGACAAAGAAAGAGATAAATAAATAGTTACGCATGCATAGATTTATTTATCCTTTTAAGTATCCTTAATATTTAAAGAATTATATAAACTACTAAATATTACTTTTTAAAAAGTTATGAAAGCTGCCAATGTTTATAAAGGATAATTTCTGCTTCTATAGATACAACGAATACAGACAAAGAAAAAGATAAATAAATAGACTAAAAAGTATGCATAGATTTATGAATTCTTTTAAAGTAATCGAATGCATAGATATAGTTATCATTTTAAGTATCCTTAATATTTAAAGAACTATATAAACTACTAAATATTTTTTTTTTTTAATTTATGAAATCTGCCAATATTTATAAATAATAATTTCTCCTTCTATTGATACAATGAAAACAGCAAAGAAAGAGATAAATAGAGTTAAATATGTCCTTTAAAGTAATTATTAAATTACATGTCTATGGTATCTTAAATAAAGTGCATAAAGCCGTAACTCTGGTGTGAAATTTCTGTCAACAAATATGGCAGGAGTAAAAAGTATTGCTTATTTGTTTATAATTGGTCGAATAAACCAAACGAAATAATGTTCACATCATTTATTAATTTTCTTTCCACCCTACCCGAGAATTATATAAACTTGCGCGCACGTTGCTTGGTAGCAACGTGCGCGATGGTGAGCATTAGGGCAGGGGTTCCATCCGCTAGCGGCATTACTGTAGACACTGTTTCAAAAATCGAGGAGACTCGATGACTTTTGTGATGTTCAGCATGTTGCCTCGTGAATCGGACTACCTGGTGGGAGTTTTCGGGTTTTCTCCCATAAGATACGCAAATACGAGGCAGTTTCCCTAAAAATACTCAGGACGGCTCTACCCTCCTTCTTCGGCGACACTGAATCTAGTCAGATTTCTACCTATCGTTAATCCATCACAATAGAAGCTGTCACTTTCCCTCCATCCATGAGTAGACTACTTATGGAATGTCCGTCCACACTGCATCTCGGCATGTTAGCCAAGTAGCCTTTGTTCTTTGATATCACAGGATTTAGGTTCCAATCCTGGCGGTGGCATGCATGTCTGTTAGTGGTTCGGAATCCACTTAAACTGTAGATCCCGGTCTGTTTAACCCTCGTGTGCACAAGATGATCGTAGAGCGATAAAAAACCAAAACAAACCAAACTGCACTGCAACACACCAAGGATTAGACACAACACAAAAATAATTCATTTCTAATAATGTATAATTTATCGATAATTTAATAAAATGTTTTATCTTTACTCATAAAAAAAAATTTTCGAAAAAAGATAAATATGATTTTTTATATTTTCGATCTTTGCCGTCCTCAGTTTCAAATATTTATTACTGATTTTGAATTTTTAGATCTTTTTCTGTACATTGGCACTAGGTATATTGAAATAACTTGAATAAGTCAGAAGTTAAAATCATTTCAAATTGTTAATTTTCATTGCATCGAGCTTCATTGTCGACAACCAGTGTTCATCACAATCACAATTGAATCATTGATTAAGGT
Source organism: Caerostris extrusa (assembly GCA_021605095.1). Classification (NCBI taxonomy): domain Eukaryota; kingdom Metazoa; phylum Arthropoda; class Arachnida; order Araneae; family Araneidae; genus Caerostris; species Caerostris extrusa. The sequence continues at coordinate 118,176 of BPLR01020304.1, read as the reverse complement.
ATTTAATTGTGATTCAATGACGAAAATGAAATGCGATTTCACTATAATATCAATCATATATTATTTATTAAAAAAGCCTTTAGAATATTAAATTGTGAATAATTTGTTGATTTTTTGTGAATTTTTAAAACTTTTGATTGGTGACTGGTTACTGGAAGATTAATGTTAAAATTTCTCGAAAATAAATGCCTTGAAAAATGTAAATCATTGAATTAGAATTTTTAACGGATGTTTTCCTTTAGCATAATTTCATTAATTCTATATTTTTAATCAATTGAACTACAATATTTCAAATGAAAAGTGCTTTACTTTTCACACAAATTTCTGTCGCTAACATGCAATACCGGTATTTACATACAACACTGGCGTTCGATGAGATTTTTCCTTTTTATCATTTATCGTCAGTACTACGGAACAAAACTATTTTATTTCCATCTCTTCTATTACCCATAAAATAATGGGTATTGTTTTGTGTAGCTGTAGTGTCCGTGATTAAAATTTTTTCGTTTCTTTGATCACTTTCAGCTGGAAGGGAGGGAGGGTCCACATCGAGCTAATTCTTATTGGTTTATTTGAATTTCTTACACGTGCTTCTTTTGAATTCTATAGTTTTTTTTTTTTAATTATAATTTAAAGTTTTATTTTTTCAATTCCTTCTATTAGCTCACACCCTCCCTATATATATCTTGTTCAAATTTTCAATCGTTCATAAAATACTTTTTACTCATCCACTCAAGTTCAAATACATTTTTTTGGAACTTGTAGTGGCTGACACTTGATGTTAATACAGTTTTTCAAATATTAATTCATTTATTAAATTTAATTAATTAATTATTTTTAGATTTTTTTTTAGTTTTATTTTTGATTTAAGTTTCATATATCTACCAATAGATGGCGCCGATAAATTTAAAAAATGAATGAAATTTATTTATAAAGGACTTTCTGCAATATAATGGAAAAAGTAGAATTGTTTAAAAATTTTTTTTATATTACTTGTTTCAGTTTTTTGAAAAACAGAAGAATGAAAAATAGTACGTTTAAAAAACTAAAAAACAGAATTTATTGCATGAATATGATTTATTGATACTTTTCTTTTCTTTTTGTCGCTTAAGATTGCAGCTATACACTTTTTTCTTACATTAAATTTTACATTTTATAGGTAATCTGTATATCGATAAAGCCGATATTATTGTTTTATCTTCTTCATAATATTCGAGTGTTTTCAATAATTCATATTATGTACGTCTTGTTATTATTATTTTTTTTTACTAATGTACAAAAAAAAATTATGATAAGAGTTAATTGCTTTCATTGACAAAAAAAAATTTTATGTTAGACTGATACCGTTGAGATATATTTGGATACTTTTTAATACTGAAAATATCTCTTTTTAAGAACTGCAATACCGAACATTAAACCATTGAACAAACACAAACGTACTATTTTTTCATTCAAAGCGAAAATTTAATAACCTTACAGGAAAGTTCTAAACCTTATCGTTAGTGAATAAAAAGAATCACTACACTATTTACTTTGTAAGTTTTTTTTTTTGCCAAATTATTTAAAGCAAAAAGATTAATAAGTACAGTCCATTACTTCTAAGCCCAAGAGGCAAAGTTGGCAAAAATATTATGAAGCACAATAAACATTGCGTAAGCTTCTTTTGCAGAACTGCTACATTTTTTATGCTTCTTTTAAAGGTACGAATCAGCATGATAATACTCTTTTTCTCGCATTTTCTGCATTATTTATTACTTTAAATTAACCCAAATTAGCATAAATATACCCAAAACTGCCTACTATTACCTTTTTACGTTTATTTTCTATTTCAAAGTATTAAATGCAATTACTACTTTTGTTTCTTTCATTCTTAACTGCTTGTGCACATGCTCAGAAAAAAACGTTTATTTTTCCTTGGCGTTTATACTGTTTATTAGATAAACAACTTATTTATTAAAATGTGCAATTTTAAATTTCTTTTTCCATGATTTAATTTTCGGGGTAGAGTGTTTAGCATATATAATTTTTTTATTTCTTTTTTAATGCTTATTCAATGAATAATTTGTTTTCACTTATTTTTTGGAATATTTTTTTCATTTTTCTCTATCATATCAATTAAACTGTAATTTAATTAGAAATAGATGTAGTATAGAAGGGCACTGATTTGTTGACCAAAATTTCCTCGCCAAATAGATTTTATTCCTAAAAGTCTGATTAATTTGTTAAAAAAAATTGCCAAATCCGGTTGGCAATGAAATTTTGGTTGCAAATTGGATATTGCCCATCCTAATTCATCCATATCAAATCCACATCCCATCACTGTGCCTAGAACTGAGTTGCCCCCTTTACAATTTGGGAATGATGTGGGTGAGAAGTCTGGTTGGGCTCTCTGAAGTTCTACTGTCATATGAGACTGTCACCTACGGCTTAAAGTTGATTTCGAACCACTACAAATATCCATGGCACCGCCGGAATTCGAATCTGAAACCTGTGGTACCAAGCGCCAGAGCTCTAGGCCCAGTCATACTTACACTGCAATTCGTATAAATTCAGAAAAAATATTTTTTCTTTAAATTAAAAAAAAATCTGTATTTATCACTAAAAATCTTTTTTTATCGCCAAATAAAAAATAAAATAAAAATCGCCAAATCCGTTGGCAATGAATTTTGATTGCCAATTGAATACTGCCCATCCTACTTCTTCCTTTATCCTTACACTGCAATTCGTATGAATTCGAAAAAAATTATTTTTTCCTTAAAATAAAATAAATCTTTATTTATCACTAAAAAAACTTTTTAACAAAAAAAATAAATAAATAAATAACTAGAATATGCTCCCATTTTTTGAATTACTTATTTTCTATTTTGCTACAAATTATTGTTCATTGTAAAGAACATGTTTATTTAAGCTTACAATTCAATATTATATTTTTAATATTAATATCAATTTTTAAAATAAACAACTTATTTTCTATTGTATATTTCTTAATGAGGGCCTGATGACCGAGTCACTTACGCTCGGTGTCAAGGTTTTGTATTCGAGTCCGGAAGTGCCATGGATGTTTGTAGTGGTTCGAATCCATTTTTAAATCGTAGTCCCGGTCTAGTTTGACTGTTGGGCGTTGGTCTGACAATGTATAAAGAAAAAATGTTTCTCCTGTTTCTAAATCTTCCAATAGGCAGACAGGGTTGGCCCACCATGGGGCTGTTACTCCAATGAAGATGAAGAAGAAGAATATATTTCTTAATAAATATTTTTTGCTTTATCATCTTAATAAAAATTGTTTTTGATTTTTTTCTATAAGTAAATCTTCATGGGAATCAAATTTTCTCTTATTTCATTGAAAAAAATTTACTTCATAAGTGATTAATACAGTAAATGCTACTTTTCAATGCCGACCATATTGATCTGAGTTCATTCTCCTCTAGAAAGACAGATATGTAGTAAATTCAACATTAACTAAGGAACCCTACTTAACTGTACCCACATTTCGCCACATCTTTGGAAAAAATACCTCTAAGAGTGGCATCTATCTTCACACTCCTAGTTATGTTCAATCATCTTCCCAATCTCCTCAAACCCAACTAAAGAAATTTTCCGTTTACAGGTTTATTATATTTGTCGCCGGAATTAGACATGGGTTTCGAGCCAAAATTTATTTTTGTGAAGTTCACTGTGTTATTCACCGGATTAACTCATGATTCAAAAAATAAAATATGTGTTTACAAAAAATCAATTAACATTATTTCAGAAAATTGGTAGTAAGAAAACATTTCATAATTTTCAAAAGTATGTGCTTTCAAATGCCAATACTATAAATTGTGATCATTAGCCGTTAGAATGCTAGTTATGACCGATTGTTGCTCTGTGACCGCTCAGTGCCGCTGCTGAGCGTTAAGGCTGATGTTCAATCCGCTGGCGGCATTGTTGTAGACACTATTTCAAAAAACGAGGAGACTCGAAATGGCGTTTGTGATGTTCAACATCTTGCCTCGTTAGTCTGACTACCTGGTGGGAGTTTTCCATTTTTTCCCACGCAATACGCAAATGCTGGATAGTTCTCCCCTAAAAGTTCCTCCCGAAAGGCACTGCCCTCCTTCTTCAACGACACTGAACCAAGTCAGACTTTTACCTGCAGGTGTTCCATCACAACAGAAGCTGCCCCTTCCCCTGAGAACCCTCCTTCCATAAGAACACACTAGGATTCATGGACTTGGTCTAGATGCTGCTGTCGATCAAGTGCGATGTTTGGTTTTTGAACAACACAAGGTAGTTACCTATAGCAGATTCTCTTCAAACCCAACACGTATTACCTAGAGTTTATTGAAAAACGGATATGAATTGAATCTTGTCGATTTTTAAACGAACACATTCCAAGTATGGCAAATTTTCTATAAAATAAAAACACTTCTCTTCAAAATCAATACGAGGGTATTTTCCAGCCAAAACATTTATTGCACCGTCTCTCAAGCAACATAAATACAACTCTTGTCGAATTTCCACCCTGATTCTCCTAATTTGAAAATCTAACGCTATATCTAAATTTCAAAAGCGTAAAAACTTCCGGATTAATTACTATTAGTGTTAACGGCTATTTCTGCCTTTTTATGCACGTGGAAATAATTTTTGTTATTGCAGCTGTTTTGATCAAATATATCTTTTGTTATTTGAACTGATAAAACATATCCCTGATTGAATACACTTAGTGAATTAAAGTATTAATAAAAATTAAATTAAATATATTATCTTTACGGTTTAAATAATAGGCCAGATAATTTCACTTTTTAAGCTAATAAATGATGATTAAAAAGCTTTAATTTGAAAAGGAAATTGAGTGCAAAAGATTATTAAAATTTTTCATTCGTAATCAATTATCAGACATGCGACAGACAAAATTAAACAAACCTTGAGAAATAATACTTTTTTTAAGCAATACAAATTGGAAAAGGTTTCGGATTGGATCAAGGAGTGTTCTAGTTTCTTCGAGAATGATCGGTCATTCAACATCGACAAATTCCTCCTGCACAATGGTAAGCATATATTCAATGTTTCTCCCATGCGATACACATAATATAAAAAAAACGATCTACAAGATATTTGTTTTATTCCATATTTTTCTAAATACTAGATGTATTTACCTGGTGTCATATGACACTAAAAGATAGATATGTAACATATTCAGCGTTATCCAGGGTATATCGGAGTTGGCTGCTATATTGCATTCCCCTTTTGTTCCATATATTTGGAACAAAAAATCCCAAGTATGTAAAGGTTTACACCTCCTCAAATTGAACGGAAGAACTTTCCAACCTATGGATTTAACCTTTCCATCTCCGGAAAGTTTTGAGTTGAGAATCCCCCTTATTTTTGTTGCCCCAGCCTTCTGTTTTAAAACGCATAAATGTTGTGTTATACAAAATTTAATAAGAAAATTAAAAAACCGATCTCACACAAGTTTTTATGTATCCTTTATGATACGGTAAAAAGGAATGTTGTTTCCCCCAATACTGCTTTTTATGAACTGTTTTTTATAACCGTGTAGACCCTAGATAGCCCTACTCGTGGCTCAGTGGTAACTTGCGCCGCTGATGAACATTATTTCTGATGTTCAATCCGATGGTGGCTTTGCTGTGACACTGTTTCAAAAAATAAGGAGACTCTATAGCGTGATTTATGATGTTTCAGCATCTTACCTCGTTAGTCAAATTACATGGCGGAATTTTCTGGTTTTTCTCCCATACAATACACGAATGCTGGGTAGTTCCCCCTAAAAGCCTCCTTCCGCCGCTGAAGAAGGAAAGCACTGCCCTCCTTCTTCAGCGACACGGAGCCAAATCAGACTTCTACCTATGAGTCCTCCATCACAACAGAAGCTGCCCTCTATCCATGAGTAGACTACCCATGGGGTGTCCATCTCGCATTACTTGAACCAGGATTAGTCACAACAATTACAATAACAGATCCTAGCCTCGTAATTTAAACTCAATATATATTCAACATCTAATCATCTGCCGAATGGAATTCTCATCAAAGTATAACACAATCTTCTTTCAGAAGAAATCTTCTAGTTGCTAAAAGACAAACATAAGCAAGACAATCAATGGAAGATTTTCTGATAAACTGTTAATCGAGATATTCATCCACGAAAGGAGCTATTCAACTAACTAAACTGTGAACGCCTTTTATATCTCTTCTTAAGGCTTATAGAATAATCCCAGATTTTCATCATGTTCTTAAGCTAGCCACTTCCGAAGCTTTTAGTTGACTCGTTCTTTTCAAGCAATATTCTCATCTCTTTGAAAATGATCGCTTATTCAACATCGCCAAATTCCTCCTAGGGCACATTTCTTTCTCGCCAAAGTTACTAATTTGCTTTTTTATTCTTTTTTCCTTATACAGTGCCCATTTGGAGAATTTTTAAAGGATGAAACTTTTACATTAAACATTTTAAAGAGCAAATAATTTCATTAAAAACAAACAATTATTTGCATACACAATATTTTCGTTTGTAACAACATACACATATTTTGTTTGTATTTTATTTTATAATTTTTATTTCAATAGTTAAATATTTTATGATTTAATTTTAGAATAATATTTTTATATCATTTACCACTTTCTCAATACTTTTGTAATGATTTATATCTATATATGTATATAGATATTATACATATACATATAATTTAACTAAAAACAATTATTTACATACACAATATTTTTAGTTTTTAACGACATTTTTCTTTAATAATTAAATATATTATGATTTAATTTATAACATAACAATATTTTAACATAATTCATCAATCCTCAGTACTTTTGCAATAAATTATATTCAAGTAGCTATATATCTATATAAGTATATTGATATGCTATATATATATATATATATATATATAGTAGTATATATATATACTTGTTCTTCTTCATTGGCGCAACAGCCCCATGGTGGACCAAGGCCATCTGCCTAATGGTAGATTTCGACACAAGAGATGTTTTCTTTTGACTGGATAGGGTTGTCCGCCCTACGCTCAACGCTCTACAGTCATATTAGACCAGGATATATGGTTTAAAGTGGATTCCGAACCCCTGAAAATATCTATGCACAGCCGGGACTTGAACCGAAACTCATAGCGCCATAGCGGTAGTCATATATATATATATATATATATATATTATTACAAAAGTACTGAGAAGTTATCAATTATATTAAAATATTGTTATAATAATTAATTCCCAAAATATTGTAAACATTCAAATAAAATTATAAAATAAAATGTCGTTACAAACTAAAATATTGTGTATGCAAGTAGTTGTTTATTTTTAGTTAAATTTTATATATTTTCAAAAAAAAGAACACAGACTAGTGAAATAAAAATCCCATGCTTTTAAAGACAAGAGGCTGCATTTCGCAGGACTGTACAATGGATAATTAATCAAAACCTCCTTTTATAAAAATTTAACAGGAAATCCATCTCTTTACGAGTTCGGCCTTTTGTGTTTAAGAAGGAAAAGATAAAGCTATAAAAGTACAATAGATGTTAAAACGTGAATTTCTTACCGGATGAAATTAAACTGTGTTATATCCTTTCTTTCCCAAATTTAAACTTACTTTTGCAGACTTGTAAATAAGTCTCATTTTAAGTGTGTTTTATAATTACTAAGCCAACTTGCATTTACTTTAAATCTCATTTTCTTTGGTCTTTACATCAACTAAGCAAATTTTGATATATTAGGACAAGGGTGGCCAACTCGTTGCTCGCCTTGAATATTTTTCTGGCAGGTGAGATTTATCACACTTTTACAAAATATATTTATTTTATAATGGCCAAAGTAGTGAAAACCAATGCATTAAAAAAAACATTATTTGTGCATCCATATGTTCAAAAATGAACCATCGAAATTATAAGAAAAATTAACTTTGATTTTAAAATAATATTCTTGTGAATATAGGACAGATGTTGCCTGTTTTATTTATGAGTTCACAGAATAATTAAATAATGTTCTGCGAACTCATGATGAGCATTTGCTCATCTTGGAACATCTAATATAGAAGGTTATATGTTTCACTTTAAGTGACCTCAGTGACGCAGTGACCATCCCTAGATACTCAGAGTTGATTGTTGACAGCAGAGCAAACCAGACTCTTAGTTCAAGTTGTTAACGCCTTTGGTTCCACTTACATCTGCGAATCGTTTTTTTTTTTTTTCTAAAATCAAACCAGCCAAACACAAAACACGCTCAAACATAACAGATGCTAACCTGCAACACCCATTACGATGTGCAAATACCCAAATTGAGATCGATTTGCAAAAGCTAAGTGAAAGAGTGGAGAAACAAATATCGTACTAGTAAAATAAATATTTTTTAATGATTTCATTTTATTATTTCATTTATATTTATATATTTTTTATACTTCATTTTTTTATTATATATTTTATTTTTTATACTTCATTTCATTTTTTTATATATATATTTCTTCACAATGTGCGTTTAGTATCATTATTATTATATTATCTATATAAGAATAATAGTAAACACAATAATAATAACTCATTATGCTTCAATTATTCACTCCAAAAAATGTCTATAGTGAGTCTAAATCTAATATGGGGATATATAATTTTATATGCGGCCCGCGGAATTATGATACATTTCAAAGTGGCCAACAAGATCATTAGGGTTGGCCACCCCTGTATTACGGAATACTTTTCGATGGCTATTAAAATTTGAAAAATATCCTCCATTTTTAATGAAAGATTAGTATTTTTTTCTGCCTAGAATAACCTGATTAAACGCATGTCCTTTTCTCCTTCAAAAAATCCTCACCCAAAAAAAAAAAATCTTTATTTGGAAAGAATTGGGCATTGACCTACTAAATTGAAATATTATATTCCTATCATTCTCGAACTCGTAAAGATTGAGTAAATATTAAAAGAAGTATTTGAGTGTCTGTTTTTGGAAATAGCGTTTGTTGAACAAATAAAATCGCTTCTACTATCAAAGACGTGTCTTAATTGACCTCTTAACATCATTTCGCATAAAAGTTTTTATGTTTTTCTCTCGCTATTTTTAAACAAAAATTCAACATAAATTTATATAAAGTACAACTGAATTTTTACATGATAAACATTTTATCTTAATATTTTATTACTCGAAACAAGAAATGATTTCAGTATTACTCAAATACGTTCTGTTTTAGAAAGCCAGAAGTTTATATATGTATATATATATATGTTTATTTTTCCGTCATCGACCTAATTACATAGATGTTTTCCTATTGTTGTTGTTTGCATATTTAATGCAAGTGTGGAACAATTTCTTTTAAAATGACCCATGAAGGTAATTTTATGAAGGTACTAATCTTTATGGAACTTGCGTTGATACACAAAGCTGGTGTACCTTTAGTAAAACTATCCAATGATAGTGTTTTTCATTGATAAGTGTTAGAAAGTTATTACTAGGAGTCTACTTCCCTTTGCACCCTTATAAATAAAAAATAAAAATGTACTTATGAATGAAAGTGAATTTTTTTTTATGCTGAAGATGTTCATGATAATTTTTTAATGTAAACACCGTTAGTTACATTCAACATTTCAACCTTCCAACACTTTGATGATTATATATCAGGATTCCCAGACCACGACCCGCCTCATTAACTTAAAAGATAATTGGTTTTATTTTTTGGAAAGATTTCGATGAAAGATATTAAAAAAAAAAAGGGAACTTAAAACAGCTTTAGCTTAGTTTAAAAAATATGCATTTAAATATTAAAAAAAAATGCCTTATTTAATGTTTTATATTTTATTGCGGACTAGAAGTTCAGATCCCTTGTGAATCGCTCCAGCGCACTAGCCTGAATGTAGGATCCCTATCTAGGTAAATTTTTTTTTTATCTCTACCATATTTATTGCCAAAATCATATTCCATTTAAAAATTTGCGTTTAACAAAGCAGATGTGGTTGTAGCCAGTTATTATATAAGATGTGTAAGCCTGTTTAGATCAACTTATATTTCGAACAAATATTTTTAGGCGTATATATACAATGCTAGCAGAACCCGATATACGTTGTCCTGCAAAAAAAAAAAAAAAAAGAATGCATTGCAGAAAAGTACATATCGCAAATATATTATCCATGTTCCCATATATGTGCATACAAATTTTCACGGATATCGTTTGAACGGTATATAAGATGAAATGCTGCAGCACCATCTGGTGACAACAATAAAGTGAATAGTGCGAACCTATTTTCCATACTCGAATACATATTACAAACTTTCATAGAAATTAGTTGAACGGAATAGAAGTTGATAGACTGCAGCACTGTTTGATGGTGACTTACAACAAAGGGGTAAACATAAAAACATTCTCCGTGTTTTGTCAAATACACAAAAATATTTTTATCAAAATCGACCCGGCCTTTTAGGAGGAGTTCAGTGACAAACACACATACAGAAGAATTATATATATAAGGATATATAGTTAAATAATTTTTGTTATTTATGAATATACGTGTGCGGCCAAGTTATAGTGAGTGCATGCGGTCTTCGACCTTCACAAATCTCTTCTTCCTAACTGGCATATATTGTTTTTAAGACCAAACATAAAATTTCTTTATATAAAAAAAACATTGATTTTGTTTATTTTTCTATGTATATCAGGAAAAATGTTTATGAAAAGTAGAATTTCAGCAATCTTCAAATAAAGGCTTCTAGTTATTGATAGATCTCTAAACAGGTTCTACGAAGCATTGAGAACTGAATGATCAATGCAATTCGGCTTTTACATCAAATTAGCATCGAATAACCAATTAAATTACATTCAAATTAAATCACATTTTTATCACAAATTAGAGACTGAAACTATGTTTTTTTCCAATATTCTCATATAAAAGAGTCTTCTACTTCACTATCTACACTCATGTCCATAAATTAAGGATAATGAAGTTCAGGCAAAGAAAGAGACAGAAGCAAAACAAATTTGACTTATTTGTAAAGTCTATTTATTAATCAAAAGGTAAAGAGCAAAAAAAAATGCTATATGTTTGACATAATTAATAAAAATTGCGATTTTTACTCCCTGGAGCAAATTTCAAAAAGAACCTATTTACAAAAAAAAAAATAGTATAACATGGTTAGTATGGTGGTTAATATGGAGTATGTCTCCCGGACGATGCAATACAGGCCTTACAATGCCTAAGCATGCTGAATATCAAATTATCAATCTGATCTTGGGGAATATTACACCACACATCAAGCAATACTCCGAAGTTCCGGTAGACAGGTGGGAGGGGGTTGACGGGCTGCAATTCGTCGGCCAAGCATATCCCACACATGCTCTATTGGATTCAAGTCCGGTGAGTATGCTGGCCAATCCATACGGTGATATCCTCCAATTGAAGGCATTCGTCTACAATGTTTGCACGGTGTGGACGGGCGTTGTCCTCCATAAACAGAAATTCAGCACCCATGGTGCCCCGAAACAAACGTACATGTTATTCCAGAATGACATCCCGATAGATGTGGCCTGTCATCGTTACACTCTGAACATGCAGGTCAGTTTTGGAACCAAGAATAATTCCTCCCCAAACCAGCCTTCCTGCACCACCGTAACGGTGTCGTTCAATGGTGTTCTCTTGGTGGTAACGGGTACCTGGCGCTCTCCATATGAAAGTCCGGCGAGAATCAGACTGCAAACTAAACCTGGACTCGTCGGAAAACACCACACAAGACCACTGTTGCGGTGTCCACAATGCATGCTCTCTACTCTAGGTTAATCGCAGCCGACAGTGAGTTGCGGTAAGTGGAACACATCTGACAGGCCTGCGGGCATATAGACCAATGTGCCCTAAGCGTCTGCGGTCTGCCTTGAAACTGTCGTACCGGTAGCTGAAGAGAGCTGACGAGACAGGTCTGATGTTGTGCTCCGTCTATTTCTTTTGGCAGTAACTGCTAAATACCGGTCTTCATTCGGCGTTGTAACTCGGGGGCGACCTGTGCTGTAACATCTACTCACATTACCATCATCTTGGAATCGTTGCCAAAGCCTGGAGATGACCCTCTGGGCGATTCAAGTTCCTCGGATACTTCCAGCTGGGTATGTCCACATTCCAGTCGTCCGATAATTCTACCACGTAAAAAATCATTCAAATGCTTCCTTTGTGCCATAACAATGCGGTTATTGCACTGAAAGGCTTTTAAAGCGCTTGTGAACAATTTTACTTCTTTGCCACCATTCCTTATATACCCCTCTCTTACACTCTCGTCATTGTGACGTACTACCCGTGCCATCTGGTGGTTTCCTGTAATTTGCATATTCTTCTTCAAGATGTGTGTGATAATTCTACAGATGAAAATTTTTATTTTAGAGTTCAATTTCTGTGTGATTCTGAATTATCCTTAATTTATGGACATGAGTGTATTTAACTATCTTCAACTTCTTACTGCGTAAAAAAAAAAATCTTAGATTTGATTTATTGTATATGACTAATGGAGTGCACATAGAACTATAAACATCATCAAAAAAACTTTGATATTATTTTTATTGAACTAACAGACTGTAAGTATCTTTGCTTGTTTTTTAGTGGATTTTAAAAAGTATAAAGATATTTTTAACGCTCTATGTATTTTATCTCAAACTGATAAAAAATCATTTTCTGGAATAGAAATTTACTTTGGAGTGGGATATACTACTAACCAATTTTCAATTTAAATTTCCCGAACAAATGGAATTTCAATTTTCTTTTCTATTTTAGGTTATTGGCTCTGTCCTTGGCATCTGTTAAATTTGACGTCAAAATATTCATTAGTGTTTGAGTTACGCTTGGCTTTGTGAGATGCTAAAACTGATTCCGGCGATTTTTGAAATGTCTGAATTCATTGAGCAAGAACTTATGTTAAATTTTGTTTGAGGAAACGTATAAAATGTTTCAGAAGGCATTATCATTCCTATATCGGAAAGAATCTTTAGAAGTGATAAAACAGTTCAAAGAAAGCAGAGAACGCGTTAAAGACGAAGAGTCGAAGTCTTAAAGACGAAGCTGGTCGACCGCCAACCTCAACCGACGAACTCACGTCCAAAAATTAAAGATTGGGTGCTTGCAAACGGTGATTTACAATTGATGAACCGCCGATTACCCCACCTTGCAGATGATGTTGGAATTTCCAAATTCCATTTTAAAAGATGTTTTGGGCCTCAAACGCGTCAAATCTTGATTGGTAACGAAAACACTGAATGGCCCAGCTCACACTGCATTGATTGTGACTTTTTCACCAAAAATGAAACCCATATCGTTCCTCATGCACCTGATTTAGCATCGTGCTACTTCTGGCTATTCCTAAACTCAAAAGACCACTCCAGGACACCGATATGAGTCGATTGAAGAGACATTTCAAAAATCGCAGGAATCAGTTTTAACATCTCACAAACCCAAGCGGAACTCAAACACTAATTAATACTTTAACATCACATTTTCACACAGATGTCAAGGACAGGGCCAGCAACCTAAAAAGAAAAAAAAAAAATTGAAATTCCATAAACCCTAGGATTTTTAAATTGAAAAATGGTCTTACTTTTTGGACACAGTAATATGCCAAGTTTTTAGTTTAGTGAAATCCCAAGGACAAAAAAAAAAATTGGAACTGAAGTTCCTCCTTAAACAATAATTTCTGGAAAACAAATACGTTGGTCCGATACTTGTACCATATTTTCATTTCACGAAAGTGTCTCCATCGATAAGAAACTCCCTTCTTACTTTAACGGACCGATATAAAATAGAGCGTTCATTTTATGTCATACATAAACAGCCTCTTACGGTAAAAAGAAATACTTTCGATCTTTGAAAAGGACAGCTGCAACAACGGTTGTCATTCAAAAAGAATGCGTCTCGACTTCTTTTTACTTATTCCGAAGGACATTTTCCCGTCGGGCATTCGATTTGGAGTCTCGAGAATATTCACAGAGTTCGATTTCTAACTATTTCACTGAAATTTCAAAAAAAGGAAAGTCCAGATCAACAATAACTTACAAGACGGGAAATAAAATTTCAAAGAAACTTGAATCCCTTTATATAGCTCTTTTATAGGAAATGGGTTTCTTTTTTTTTTTTTTTTCAGTTCCTTTTTAGCATTGTTGTGAGAGAAAGTTCCGCATGCAAAAGTGTTCGAATGTAGTGACAAACCATTGAAAAATAAGAAATCCTATCACGACGAAATAAAAATTAAAATATGAAGACTTAAAAATCTTGATATTTGTTTCGACTATGCTTGCATATTTTTGTCTAAATCAGTATGGTATTGTTCTTAAAAAATACTGACCTGCAAATAGTAAGTCCATTTTACTCTTAATGGCAGATATGTAGCAGATACAGTTTTAGCAGAATACATCACAGGATATCTGATATATTACATCCCCATCATGGCATTATAATTTGAAATGAATTTTGCAAAATTTCTCATGTGGAGTGTTCTTGCTCTGCTCTTTGATTGAGCTGCCTGGTGGCCAATTGGCTGGCGCTCTGACCTTTAGTACTTTTAGGTTCGAATCCTGGCTGTGGCATGGATGTTTGTGAGTGGTTTGGAATCCACCATAAACTGTAGGTCCTGGACAATTAGCCTAAAGTGTGTGCAAAATGACCATAGAATGACAAACAGAACCTCCTTGCTTGAAAGAGAAGGACATGACTACCTACAAGTTTAACATGCTCATTCCTGACATTGACATGGATGTTTGTTAGGGGTTCGGAATCCACATTAAACTGTAGGCCCCGGTCTAATTGGCCTAAAGTGTGCAAAAAATGACCGTAGAGCGACTAACCAACCCAAATCTCCTTACTTGAAAGAGAAGGACATGATTAATTACAAGTTTAATATGCTCCTTTCTGATCAAAAACAAATCCACATTAAATTGTAGGTCCCTTTCTAATTAGCCTAAATTGCACTTGAAAAGAAGGACATGATTAATTACAAGAAATATGCTCCTTTCTCTGTCTTTCTGAAGACGAAATCAATATTAAATTGTAGGTCCCTTTCTAAACCAAACCAAACAAACATCCTTGCTTGAAAGAGAAAAAACATGATTACCTACAAGTTTAACATGCTCATTCCTGACATTGACATGGATGTTTGTTAGAGGTTCGGAATCCACATTAAACTGTAGGTCCCGGTCTAACAGGCCTAAAGTGTGCAAAAAATGACCGTAGAGTGACTAACCAACCCAAATCTCCTTACTTGAAAGAGAAGGGCATGATTAATTACAAGTTTAATATGCTCATTTCTGACCAAAAAAGACGAAATAAAACCAAACCAAACATCCTTGCTTGAAAGAGAAGGACATGATTACACGTTAAATTGTAGGTCCCTTTCTAATTAGCCTAAATTGCACGAAAAAATGACCGTAGAGTGACTAAACCAAACCAAACCAAACATCCTTGCTTGAAAAGACGAAAACCACATGATTACCTACAAGTTTAAATGCTCATTCCTGGCATAGAAATGGAAGAGTTTGGATGAAAATCGCTTGATTACATTTCTTATTACATAATTAAGCTTCCATAGTACGAAAGATCAACACGCTACACTCAAAACGCTCCAGTCTTGTATCAATATGTCCAAAAGTCAAAAAAATTTTAAACATAACACTTGTTACTAATGAATTTTTAACAATTTTAGTATATGTAAAGCACATCATAAATTTTTTTTTTAATTGCTTGAGATATTTCAAACGATAACAAAATGAAATTTAAGGCATATACGAAAGACCAAAAAAACCTCAGAAATGTAAACATAACGAAGAATATTGAAAATGTTTCAATTTGCTTGAGAGAATAAAAGAAGAAAGAATAATACCATAAGAAAATTTCAAATTGAATAAACATCATTTCGAAGATGGAATTGTGGTTATATTATTTAAAAATAGGAAGTGCAAATGTTTAAAGAAAATATTTTTTTTTAAATGCTACCTAAATGAAATACTGAATAAGTCTTGATGATTTTAATTAATTGTTAAGTTAAGAAATTTTTTTTAAAAAGTTTTCAAGAATTCCCTTAGGAAATTTAAAGATACGTTGATATTAATCATGCTTTTGAATAAAAATAATCTATCGGTGAGGTAGCTAAATCTTTTAAATATCAGAATAGAAATAAATGAAAAATTAATTTTATGTGCACTAAGTAAATATGCACAGTTTAAAAGTTTCAAATCATAATATTTTGTTCTTCAATGTTTATAGGGGAAAAACGTAGAACAGTTTATATTCTGTTTTTACGCAAGCCTTATGAAGCTATAAATTTGTAATTAAAATCATACAAAATTTTGCAGTCAATGAAAAGATATGAAAGATAATAATTAAAATTCTTAACCTTATCTTTTAGGGAAAAAAAACCTCGAAATGTAGAATCTTTAATAATATATACTTTGTTTGGATTCTTACAAATATTCATTTCAATTGTTTTCTCAGCCATCCGTAAAGGTAATGAAATGGTGGCATTAAGAGAAGTGTAGTCCAACTATGATCGCGTGGAATGGTAAACATCCGGTTTAATGTCGAAAACGGACGAGTCGATTATTTATTGAGGGTGATAATAAGATAGACAAGGCACAAAACTGCCTTTGAAAAAAAAAAAGTATAATAGTGTGCATTTTTTTTTTTTTCAAATAGTTTCTCTTTTAATATCATGTAATCTAAAATGTTGCTTATTAAAAAATCAAACTTCTTTTTATTGAAATTAAAATTTTTCCAGAATGACATTTTCTCTTCTGTGACATAGCTTTTTTAATCCATCTCACTTGACCACTTGACAATTTTCTATGCTATCGGTGGTTGGATTATAAGTAAACGATATTTAATGACACATGGTCTAGATTTGACCTAACTAAACCAAATAACTTGCCTCATAATAATGCAATGCAGTCATACATATATATATATATATATATATATATAAATAAAGCAATGTTAGTATGATGTGCAGTTATATGATGATTATACAGTGATGTGCAGATATAGCAATGTAGTGATAAAGTCTTCTATTATTCTTTCTGTACTTTTGTTTTATATAATTAAAATGAAAATTCCAAAATATATGGTTTCAGCTTTCAAGCAATAATTTTTTAAGGTAAATGGCTGGGTTTTTTATAGTTAGGAATCTTACTAAAAACACGGCTTTTGTTTTATTAATGTTTAATGCAATTTCAATTTATCATGCCAAATATAGACAACCGCAAGATGTTCATTTACAGTAAAAGCAAGAAATTTTTGGTTTTTCTTTTTACATAAAGAGGCAGTATCATGCTGTAAGAGTGTTGAACTTAATATGGATATCTGAAATGAAGTATGAAAAGAACAAGCGGCCTGAAGCCCACTTAACCATCTGTCTGGTTGACGTTACTACTACAGGCTTCAGGTTTTTATCAATGTAGTGATAAAGGGGTGAATCATGGCAGTGGCCTGGATGTTTGTGAGTGATTCAGAATCCACGTTAAACTGTAGGTCCCTGTCTAATTAGCCAGAAGTATGCAGAAAATGATCGTAGAACGAATAAACTACTATAAACCATCAGAAGACCAGTAGTGATGTTTTACTTCCTTCCTGTTTTGATAATAATCTCTGTTATTTTGGATTGAAAAAGATCTGTTTGAAAGATAAAAATGCGTGAGTTAATCATTCAGACTAGTCTACTAGCTCTGTTTTCTTGACAAAGTTCTGTTTATGCCCCCTCAAGTGGGTGGTAGCCTCTATTATTATATATTTATGTATTGGAGGAATCTTTGTAAGAAAATTGTAATACAAATTTTATTTAAGTAGAATTTGGATATCAGATTTGTACCACCTCACTTTGAATAGAATAAGCAAGATGTATTGGTACATTCCACAAAAAGAATTCTATGTGAAACTTTAAAACTTTAATTCGTGATTTTTATGGTGAGGTAAATCATAAAGTTATCTTAATCATTAAGTATAATAAAATAATCATTAGTAGTTTGGTTTGGTCTATCCCAGGGGTCGGCAACCTTTTGAGTCGGAAGAGTCAAAAATTACAATTTACAAAATTTCAAAGTTTTTAAAGAGCCACAAAATTTTTCTTGACAACAATAAATAGTACTCGCAAAAATAAAAAGTTTTTTGATAAAAAAAACCTAATCTATTTATTCATAAGAAAAATATCTATTTATTCATATATTAGTAATGTTTTTCACAACAAATTAGATAATATATATATATGGTATTATTAGATAATTACTTATTATTTAAGTAAAAAATTAAACATTTACTTACAACACTAACTTGTACTTCAATAACAAACAATTGAGCAAACAAATTCAATGGGAGCGATGGCTTTGCCATGGTTTTGGAAAGTTTGGATAAATTTGACTCATAACTTGTTGTTTCAAGTTTCAAACATGACACTAAATTTTCATTTGTTAGTTGGCTTCTTACTTTACTTTTAATTATATTCATGCAAGAGAACGCTTGCTCGCACGAATATGTCGATCCGAAGATAGTCAGCATACCAAATGCCAACTTCTTCACCTCACTGTAGCTATCTGGCAGACTATTCCATGCGTCGAATATAAGTGCCTCAACTCGCGGCATTTGTTTTAAAGCTGTCCACTTTTGTTGTGTTACGTACATGCATGTTTAAACGATTTTTAAATGTTTTTTTTTTTTTGATAAAATAAATAATATTTGCGTATGGAACTTCAAAGAGCCGCATGTGGCTCGCGAGCCGCAGGTTGCCGATCCCCTTGTCTATCCCTCTACGGTCATTTTGTGCACACATTGGGCTAATTAGGACCTAAACTTTAACTTGAATTCCGAACCACTAACAAACATCCATGCCACCGCTAGGATTCTAGCCTGAAGTCTGTGGTACCAAACAGCAAAAATAATCATTAAGAAATCTGGTTCTATATCTGTATTCGTAATAATATTAATTCGTAATTTATGGAAATGGTTTATTGTCTTGTGCATTTTTTTTAATAATAAAAGAAATGTCTATCGATAGAGTTGTGACACAAATTTTAATTTTAGATAAAATGAAAATCTGTTTGAAATCTGACTAGACTTCAAACTATTCCATTTTCAACAAAAATAAATATAAAACCTTATATATTTACTTAATCCTTTTGAACATCTCTTAGTTTTATATTATGCGCATTAGAAGAAGAAAAACTGCCTTCTAGCAAAATTCAGTCATCTTACATTTAGAGGGATGAGATTAACTTGAGCTGCATTCAAGACGCTCAACAGACAAATCAAAACCCATTAAGATTTCCCAGGCACAACAGATGAATTATTCTTGGCATTGCCATTGCTTCTATTGTGGATTACGGGATACTCCAACAATAAGATTTTCTAAGTACTAAAAAAGAAAAACAATGCTTTCTTATATAAAATATCTTCATATTCGTATCTGCTTACCGTCAGTGTCTTATAGATGTATTTTCTTATAGCGAAATACTTCAATACAAAAGTACTTACTATTTATTATCTACATAAACCAGGGACCTGTGAAGGTAAAAAAATTAGTATCTTTATTTTCTTCGACCTTAAATTAAATCTCTTATAAATCAGTATAATAATTTCTTTTTTTTTTTTTTTTTTTTTTTTTGTTCTAATGCAGCTGGCGAACTCTTAGACATTTTGGTCTTGGATGCCTTAAGGCAAGCGCTGCACAGACGTTACTCACTTTGCATGAACCAGGGGGCGCGTGTAACTTGAAGATAAGCCCCGGACGACGGAGAGTAACAATGCCCCCGCAACGCTCTACGATCCTATTAGAACCGGGACCTACGGTTTAAAGTGGATTCCAAACCCCTACAAACATCCATGGCACCACCGGGACTCGAACCCAAAACCTATGGTACAGAGCGCTAGTCACTCGGCCATTCAGGCCCGTATAATAAATTATAATAGTATTCATTTCATTGTGGATACAAATAGAAATAATATATTATTTTCAGTATTGAGATATATAGATATATAGATGTATTGTATATTCGCGGTGAGAGTTATCAATAATAAAACTTGAAATATAACTCTATCGTATATTGTACTCCACCTGATGGACAATTGGCTAGCACTCTGCTTTTGGTGCTTCAGATTCGAATCCTGGCGATGGCATGGATGTTTGTTAGTGGTACGGAGTCCACGTTAAACTGTAGGTCCCTGTCTAATTAGCCTACAGTGTGCACAAAATTACTATAGAGCGGCACACTAAACTAATGTATATTATTATTTAATGCACTTAAAAAAACATTTTTTACTATATCAGATTGTTTTTAATTACTTAAATAATATTTTTATTCTTTTCTGAACATCAGTGAACCTCGTGTTTCTCTTGTATGCCACAAACAGCTCCCCGACGGACAATTCAGGAGGGCATTACCCTCCAGGAAAAACTTTTAAAGGTAACTATCCTGCATTTGCGTGTCATATTCGAAGAAGGCTGGAAAATTCCCTCCAGATGCCCCTAACTATAAATACGAGATGCTTTACTCACTTTATAATCGTGCTACCTCCTACGCACTGCAAGAGCGACCCCTGTGGCATTCAGGAGAAATTGTCAGTAGGCCCCGTGACTCTCACCCAGAGGAAGTACAACGCAACCGGCGCTGGCGCTGAGAAACGTTTAGTTTGTAACCTCTCATCCTGGGCGGAAATATATTCAACGCAACCCTGCATAATAGTTAGCCTACAGACTCTCACACGGAGAGTAAGTATATTTCGCGCATCCCTCGAAAATCTGAGTATGGAGTTTTCGGCTTTGAAGTGGAATCCTTCCACAAATCGATACTTATATGTTTTTAAAAGTGTTAAATATTGTATGTGTTTGGTGTCTGTGCGTGTGTCAATAAAGCTGTGAGTTCTCAAACCTGAGTCTCAAGTCAACCCAACCACACCCAATTACAATCCGGAGTTGCTCCAACCCACAACACTACAACTTTGCCACAATCACCATCGAATATCCTTATTTCGGGAAGCAGTGACGGAAGTGGACACCTTTTGACGAATTTGAATCTGAACCCTTCCACACGCTAGCTGCACCCATTAATATTGAGCCTTAAGTCAGACATTTTATGTATTTAAAGCTATTATTCTAAGAATCGGGTATCATTCCCTTTTCATTTGCAAAAAGCGAGCCGTAGTAACAAAGGCTTAATATCTTCTGATGTAAATTTTGTGTTTAACAAAAAATGATGAAAAAATATTTTAAATATATATTTTGAATAAAGAATACAATTTCAGGTTGGAGAATATTTTTATTATTTGCAATTACAGCAGTCTCGTTTAATGCTATTTTTCTAGTTAATTGTTACTGTTTCGATCTATTTTTTAACTTTTATAAACTAAATATATCAATGTTTTCTATGTTTATGTATTTATACTTAGGCTTTCTTTAAGAAAGAATTCTTTTGCATCATTAATTGTGTTTCTGTTAAAATATTACATAAGATCTATGATGTGGATTATCTTGTTTGCATTGGGCACGCGAAGAGTCGAAGCCACCTGGTTGGTAGTGTGATTTACTTTTAAAAACAAGGGATCCTAATCTGAAATTTCATCGAAGGTTCTGAGTCTAAGATTTTCATGTTTATACTGGTTCGGGACATGATAGTTGCATAAACTGGAAAATATTTTTTTTTTTTAACTCGCGAAAAGTAGAGAAGGATTACGAACTCGCTTAAATATTAACCATTGTGTTGTTCTTTCCAAACTGCTAGCAAAATGCGGATATGTTATGTAAACCCTCCGCGATTAACCCTAGTCAATGTTGGATCTACTCCGCAGTTGCCATTTTTGTGGCAAAGGACATCAAATCAAAGTGCACAGCATTTGAAAACGAATTTCGCTATATTTTCATTCGGATGGGAAATGTTTTTTATTCTTCTTTCCTGTACTATTGAATTGTATGTGAAATTAATGTTTCCTTGCCTATTCAAAGACAAGTCGTTCCGTGTGTAAATGGGCCATAATTGATCCAAAAATATTATTTTATGTAAAATCTTAATTTGTCATTTAAAATTTTTTTTTTTTTCTGGTTCTTATAAAGCATTTTTTTTTACATATTTTCTTCTAAAATTTTCCTAGATTAATTTCCATTTTAAAATTATAATCGAACATTTATATTATTAAAATATTAATAAAAATTTAAATATGTAAATTCATTAAAAAAAGTATAATATTAAAATAAAGTTTACATAACATCTCAATGCAAAGAAATACCCAAAAATAACTCTTCAATAGATATGTTAATTTTTGTAGACATTTATATATTAGTATAGTATATATATAAGGTGTGCACAAATGAAAAGGAGACATTTGCTGCGGCGGTGCTATATCAAATACCAGTGAGTTAATGTGTTTGTCTATAGATGGCATGGTGGTATTCTCAGTTGCACATGTGTGTAGTTAACGACTTCGCATCAGTATCCTCATTTCTGGAGAGTTGTTTCCGCAGTTCCTTGAATGGTACATTCGTCCAAATTAGCACAAAATGCAGTTATCCAAATACGTCGCGCAGAAGGGGAGCATGTTTCACAAATGTATCGCAGGAGGAAAAAAGATATACCGACAGCAATGTCTTGCACGGTGCAACATATCCCGGTGGTGTCAAATTTATGAGGCGGGACGCGTAAACATCAAGACTTGCCATACCCTGGGCAAGCGCATATTTTCATCAATTATAACACGATTTCAGCTGTGGAGGAGCTCATGCGTCTGAATCTTTGTATCACCGCACGTGAAATTGTTGCTGAACTGTTTGCAGCCAAAGAAATTGTCTATCACATAATCCACAAAATGCTTTGTAGTAAATTCGTGCATAGTGGGTGACCAAGCATCCATAAGATAAGCAGAAGATGGCGAGAATGAAGTTTGCCTGAACTCATCTGTTGAGATGCACGGAGCAAGAGACAGATTTCGCTGCTAATATTTGTAGCATGTGATGAAACTTGGTGTCGCCACTTCAACCCTGCCTCCAAACGGATGAGAATGGAAGGGAGCATCTCGGCACTCCTCGTCCAAATAAAAAGCTCACCCCTTCCCAGAAGACCGGAAAAGTGATGCTCAGTTTCATTTTCGATGAAGTACCTCTACTCATCAACTGGCTACAGTGGGAGGCAACAGTTAACGCTGAGTAATACTGTAACACTTTGCTGGGGCTCAAATAGACCATCAAGAGCAGGCGCAGAGGCAAGCTCTTGAATGGGATAGTGCTTCTCCATGACAACGCTAGGCCTCATGTGGCCAAGAATATCTTCAAGTACCTTGAAAATTTTCAATGGAAGGTTCTACAAAAGCCTCCTTACAGCCCCGATATTTCCCATGTCTTCGGCAGCTTAAAAACTCTCTGAAAGGTCAGCTGTTCACCTGTGACATTGAAATGCAAAACACAATGGAAAAAACTGTATCCGTCAGCAACCCAAGAGTTTTTGTACTGAAGATAAACACTGCCTTCTTACGAGCTGGGATCAGTGTTTTAATGTCAAAGGCTATTATTTATAATTGTGCTGTTCCACATAAACTGTAATTATAATATTGCTATTATTTCTTTACATATATGCCTCCTTTTCATTTGGGCCCATATTATATATTTCGAGCATGGAAATATCTCTTGACTCTAAAACACTCATTATTTATTAATTTTTTTTTCTTCTAATACTGAAGTAAAATTGTTTTAATTTAACAGAATTTTATGATTCTTTGTATATGATTTAAAATTAATTTTAAAAACAAACGATAGTTATATTTTTCGTCGGAGATATATTTGGACAGGTTATATATATATATATATATATATATATAATTTATTTGTCTAAAATATGTAGAGTGAAGAGCAACCAAAAATTATTGCCATACCTTTAAAATTTCTGTTGTTTCTCCAAAATCATTTATTTTTTGCAATTTTTAAATTTCGGTATATTTATTGATCCTAATTCATTAATTGAAATGTAATGATATTATTAATTTTGCAAAGAGCATTATAAGTTTTGAGAAGGTTTTATTATATTATTCGCAGTAGTAATTATGAAGTTGAATAATTTCGTAAAATCATTTCTTTTATAAAGTTTTTATAAAAAAATTTTAAGATGCAAATAAGTAATGATGAATGAATTAAAATTTCAGCATTTATTTAATTATATTTTCACATTTTCTTCTTATTTTTACAAGCATGATTACTTTAAAATTTTACTAAGGTAAATAGTATATAAACTTTGGCACAGAATACGATTTTTTTTTTTTTTTCAACATTTCTATGTATTCCCTACATATGCAGTGGCTTGTATAAGTGAATGGATAATAAAACATTTTAGTGGATTCGAATATATATCATCCTCCTAACTCTCATGTTTCCACTCTGCCACGAGTCAGCCATTATAGAAAGTTTATCACCCACTTTTGTTGTTCCAAATTGCTTCTCTAGACACTAATTTTTAAAAGTCTGAAATGTGTATTACTTGTAAAGCTAAGAAACAGAGTTCTTCTTACTGTAGATTATTACGGAGATCCTTGGCCGGGTAGCGGCCACTAGCTCCTTCTTTGTAAAATGTTGAAACATAGCGGTGGTCTCATGCCCTTTGAGTTAATAAGCAAAATAGATAATTAAATTCCCTTTTTTAAAAAAAAATTATTTATTTAATAAAATTATAAAATGAAAAACATCAAAAATTTCAAAATGTAGATGTTGATGAAATCAGTTGCATATAATAAAACAGAATGAACAAAGGTCAAATTAGGGTAAAAATAGCTTAGGAGAAAAGCGAACTTTTTTTCATCTAGGCAGTTGTAAGGAATTAATTTAAAATATTTAGAACAGTGCGAGGTCTTTTGCTGTGTTTGCGGGAAGAAATATCATAATCGTAATTTTGTAGAATATTTAATACAGGGTTATTGATGTTTCGCATATCATTATAGAATTTAGTAGAAATTTTGTGAACAAATTGTCTTAAACTTGGAATCGAGAGAGCCCGTCTAATATCGTCATTACGAAAGTACCAGGGTGAATTCGTTAACATTCTGAGTTTTGTTCTCAAGCCTTTGAATAATTTCAAAATTTTGTACGTGCAACAGAACCCCAAACTGGGCTTGCATAAACTAATACTGGACGAAGATAAGAGATATATTAGAATTTTGAGATTAAGAGGTAAAGCTGAATTTCTATTGATTAAAGGATAGAGAATTCTAAATTGAGTATTGTATTTATTTCTAAGGTTGTAGATATGCGATCTGTAGTTAAGTTTACTATCAAGAATAATTCCTAAGTACTTAGTTTCTTTAAACCAGGTGATATAATTATTATTTATTTTAATATTAGGAGGGTTATAGGAATTTTTGCAAGTGGAAAGAACTGCTACAGAGTTATCTACATTTAATTTTATCTTCCAGTTAATGAGACATTTTTCTAAATCAATGATATAATTTTGCAAATTTTCCTGGATAGTGCAAGTTTTTCGGCCTTGCGTTAAGATTGCAGTGTTGTCAGCATGCAGACTAATTTTGATATTGTTCTTTTGTGGGATATCGTTGATAAAGATATTATAGAGGAAAGGAGCTAGAATGGAGCCCTGGGGCACACCAGCGTGAATATCACGAATTGAGGAATCAGTATTCCCTACTGCGACAACAAAGTGTCTATCTGAAAGATAGTTACGAATTACTTGAATCAAATAAGGAGAGAAATTGTAAGAAATGAGTTTGTAAATCAATCCATTAACCCAGACTCTTTCAAAAGCTTTGGCCACATCAAGAAAAATTGCAGCAGTTTCATATTTCCAGGTAAATCCTTTAGCAACAGTTTCTGTGAGACTTGTAGAGCAGATGAGTTGTAGAAAGTTTTCGGTAAATCCAAATTGCTATGGTATGAAAAGGTTCTTTTGATTTGACTCACTTTTAAGAAGGTTCAGGATGACATTTTCAATTAGTTTACTAATCGAAGAGAGTAAAGAAATTGGTCTGTAATTAATAGGAGAAGTAGGATCCTTTCCAGATTTAAGAATTGGGAGAATTCTAGGTGTTTTCCAAGACTTAGGATAGTAACCAGTATGAAGAACAGAATCAGTAATTTTACATATCTCAAGTATTATTTTTGAAAGAAAGGTTTTTTAACATTTTATCAGTAATTTTATATATGCCAAGAGTTTTGTTAATTTTCAGTGAGGAAATACGATTAATAACGAAAGATGCTTTAGTGATAGGAATTTCAGAGACTTGACAAGTATTAATAAAATTAGTGATAGTGGACTCAACGAGATTTTCTGTATCATGATTATGACTGTTGTTCTCAAGAAACTGTTTCTGAAGGCTGTCCGCTAAAACCTCAGTTTTTTGACTGTCAGTAGTGGCCAGTGAATTGTTAGAGCCTAGGGTTCTAATGTGAGAACGTTTACGCTTAAAAAGTCCTGGGACAAGACCAGAAAGAACCATCTTCGCAGTTTACAGTTTGTAGGTGTCTATCCCAAGTTTCATAATTATATCGAGCAATAACTCTTCTCAGTAAAGTCTGCGAGGGGTTATAATTAGTCTTACTTTGTGGATCACGAAACATTTGCCAGGTTTTACGGCATGATTACGGTTAGTGATTAAGGTTTTAATATGTGGAGGAAGATAACTACGATTGTTAGTATTAATTTGTTTCGAGGCAAGAAACAGAGTTCAATACATTTTATCGGATAGTCCAAATATTGTCACCCAATAACTCTCTCCTCCTTTTCTGATTAGCTTTATGGTTGTGAGATGACTGCGATGATCTAATCCTGAAAAATAACTGCTCAGCAAGTTCTTAAGTAGAAACTACTCATTAGTATAATTGATGTGTTGTAATTTCTTTAGCTGAAAATATGAAATTCTATCATTTTACATTTCATAAAATTAAGACTGACTTGAAAATTTAATGATTTTAAATTTCCGAAGTGTATATAGGTTAATAAAAATAAAATAAACCACAATTATTTAATTTTATGGGTCATATCTAACTGAACTTCAATCATTAAATTCTAAGAACTTTCTCAATTAGGAATCAAATATATACAGCTCGTTTTCCTTTTTAAGTCTTAGAATCTAAATCAATTTATAACTATTTACATGTGGCATGTTTTTTAGTTACTATGACAACACCAGTTAATACGTTAATTATCCAACAATTTTTACGTTTCTTTCTCCAATATATCACATTTCATTTTCATAAACTAAATAAAATATGCATATTACCTGAAATATATCACGATTTCTTGTTTTTCTTTTTTTTTTCTAGATTTATAATCATAGTATGACTTCAAAATGAAATAAAGTTTAAATATTGCGGTAGATAAGTTACAACTCAATTCCTTTGTATCATATGTTGTTATTTATGTTGTTTCCATTAGATTCCTGATCTAGCGATAAACACTAACCAAATTAAGATGGTTTTACTTTAACATTTAATTAAAATTATGAATTTTTTTAATTAATTCTTGCCACGGCATTACTTTGAAAGAAATAAAAGAAAAATTATGGTTGAAACCTGGGATAAATATGAGTTAGAATATTATTTTTAGAAATTATAGATCAAATTGATTGTTTGTTTCTTGTTCCTATTTCGTATTGAATATTTTTTAAATCACGAGTAAAATATGGCTTTAATGCCAACTCTACCAGGATTTATTTTTACAGAAAAGTTAGGCAAAGGTTCTTATGCCACGGTTTATAAAGCATATAGAACGGTAATTAGTTTTGATTGTATCTTATTTAGTTTTATATTTTAACGGCAATTAGTTTAGATTTTATGGCACAATTAAAAAACATTACTAAAAACAAAATTAAATTAATTTAATGGCAGTTTTTTATTGTTAATTATATCTTGATGTACTTTTTTCTTTTTCTTTAGGGAGAAACTAGAGAAGTCGTTGCTATAAAATGTGTTTCAAAATCATCTTTGACGAAGTCTTCTGTGGAAAATTTGATTACAGAAATTTCTATTTTAAAAAAAGTTAAGCATCCTCATATAGTAGAATTGAAAGACTTTCAGGTATGTAATATCATATCTGTTGTTATTTTTTCAATTAATTTTGGTATTAATGCTTTTGTGCATTTTATAATGAATTAATTAAATATTTTTTTTTTGTGTGTATTTAGTATAACATTTATAAAATTCTGATTAATATTTAGTAATACTTTGATTACTCAATGTAATAACAGTGTTGATGTTTGGCATTAGTTATTAAGCTACAATTGTATTAAATTATCATAATTATATTTTTATAAGAGCTTTTATTTTAATAACTCCAGAAATAGAAAAATTCAATGAACTATTCAAGATGCTATGTATATTTTGGATAAGTAAATTTTTTAAAAAACTATTTATACTTTATTTTAGTGGGATAATACATTCATCTTTATTATTTTGGAATACTGTAGTGGTGGAGATTTATCTAATTTCATACGATCTAAAAAAAGATTATCTGAATCTGTAGTTCAAAAATTTTTACAACAATTAGGTAAGACTTCATAAAAATTTAATATTTCGTAAAATAAAGTAATTTGAACTTTTTTTTTAATTTAAACCTATTTGTAAATGAAGTATATGAAAAACATTTCTGTATAAATTATTCTTAATAAGGCAATTTGTTTCTAATAAATAATTCATGTCTTGTTATAAAATAAATAAAATTTCATTTTATTATGTTATTATTCTTAATCTATCTTTGAAAAAAATTTCAAGAGTCGTTAAATTAATATTTGTTTTATGATTTAAATATTTTTAAAAATTAGATTAGCAACACAAAAAATTTAAATGAAATTTTATAAGATAATGATTTACCTTAAAAAATGCATTATGAATTTCATAGTTCCACTAATGAGTTAAACAAATTATGTTATTAATCACATTTTATTGCATATATATATATATTTTTTTTTTTTTTAAATTTCAAATTATGAAAAATATCTTCATTGAATTTGTATTTCATTGCAATGATATTTCTATGAAATACTAATTTATAGCATTTTTTTTTTTTTCTTTAATATAAAATTTTTTAATTTATTTCTATTTTTGTAAACAAAAATGTCAACTATCTTGTAAAATATTTTGGTAACTTTTAATATTATTTTGCAGCTAAAGCTCTTCAAATTCTACGTTCACATGGAGTTGCTCATATGGATCTCAAACCTCAAAATATTTTACTGAGCAGTAGAACAAATCCTGTTCTTAAACTTGGTGGTATGATTTTATATAAATTTTTATATTATGATAAACTTCCATTATCATTTTAATGTTAAAAAGGGTTGTGATACTTGGCTATTAGTATTCACCTACAGGCAGAATTATTTTCCCCCAAATCATGTTTTCTAATGTTTTTGCATGTAATTAAAATAAATCAGATCAAATAGATATAATAATAATAACTGGTAAAAAAAAAAATCATTAAACAAATTTTCAGATTGAAAATATCAAAAATTAATTCAATAGTTATTCATTATTTTCAAACTAAAATATCTAAAATACAAAAAGTACTTGTACTAGAAATCTTTGACTTGATGTTGCTTTTAGATAAGTAAATGAGAATTAAGATATGTAAAATCCAGAATTTTTAAGTTTGTTTTTACAACTTTTATTCATTTATCTGTCTTGCTTCATTTTTACAAGGTTATTAATTCAGGTGTGATTTCAATAGTATACATTTAAAATTACTATATTATATTTATATTTTTGTATCAATTAAAAAGAATATCCTGTGAAAGAATTTATAACTGTTTAGTTGGTTGTAGGGAAGGAAAAATATTCATTAAAAGTAAATAAGTCAAATTTTATTTTAATGAAGCTAATATATGTACTAGGGCCTGAGTGGCCGAGTGGCTAGCGATTGGTACCACAGGTTTCGGGTTCGAGTCCCGGCGGTGCCATAGATGTTTGTAGTGGTTCGGAATCCACTTTAAACTGTAGATCTCAGTCTAATATGGCTGTTGGGCGTAGGGCTGACAACTCTACCCGTAAAAGAAGAAGACATCTCATGTTTCAAA
The DNA here is from genome assembly GCA_021605095.1 of Caerostris extrusa. NCBI lineage: Eukaryota > Metazoa > Arthropoda > Arachnida > Araneae > Araneidae > Caerostris > Caerostris extrusa. The sequence goes on along the minus strand of BPLR01020304.1, from coordinate 88,183 downwards.
ATCTGCCTGTAAGCAGACGCCTTGGCCCACTATGGGGCTGTTGCGCCAATCATGAGGATGAATATATATACTATGTTGGGTGTCTGATATTGTAATACATAGATTAAAACAATTTTTATTATTATCTACTTCACTTTAGTGGTAGAAATTTTAAAATATAAATCATTAATTTATGTCTAATTTATAATTTTTTTCATTTGAATCACATTTTCAGACTTTATAAATTATGTATCATTTTAATATGAAAATGTATTTTTTTTTCTAGATTTTGGTTTAGCTCAATATCTACATTCAGATAATGAAGCTACCTCATTCCGTGGATCTCCTTTATATATGGCACCAGAAATTCTCTTGAAGCATCATTATGATGCTAGTGTTGATCTGTGGTCTGTTGGAATTATATTATATGGTACAATATTTTATTTAAAATAAACATTTCTCTATAATTTAAATTACAAAATAATACTATGTGTCTGATACTATAGTAAAATACTAATGTGAAAAATTAAATATTAATTGTAGTAAATAATGATGTAAACATTAACTAAAAATTAAAGTGTGATAATTTCAAGTTTTATAAAATACAAAGAGATAATAATTTTCATATTTTCCTTTCAGAATGTCTCTTTGGACAGGCTCCTTTTTCTTCTCAAACTTTTGCTGAGCTTGCTGAAAAAATAAAAAGTGACAAAGAAATAGAGGTGATGATTTGTACCTTTCAATTTGTTACTAATTCATAATCAAATCAATGTCAAATAGTAATAGAAAGCTGTTTGAAAATCAATTTATTTAGTGTCAACTAATTATTTAAGGTTATTAATCAGTTTTATGCATTTTACAACACAAAATTATCTTACACAAAATTATAAGCCTTTGATAGTAGATAGGGTGTGTGTTTTTCAAATCCAGGTTATAAATAGCTTTTAATAGATTGACAAAATTTATAGTCAGAAATTATTATTTTCACTATATAATTGACATGAAAATTGTGACTTAATATTTATAATTATTCTTCCTCTGTGCTTAAATGTGCATGATATTATTTCAATGATTTTTCTTCCTGACAGTTTGAACCAATTCTTAAATATCACGAAAAATTATACTGAAAATCTTTAAAGATAGACAGATAGATGTAAAAAAAAAAAAAAAAACATTATTTATGTTAAAATAATAGCTTGATCATGATGTAAAAGTTGTAGATCTCATTTCAACATCTAACAAGCAAGTCAGATCAAAAGAAATATCTGTAGTAGTGGTATTTGATTTATCTGTAGACATGATCTGATCATGTAGATAAGATCATGTCTACAGATCTATACTCAAAAATCCTTCCATTGAGTTCAGGTGAAGGCCCAATAAATTAAGACTTTTAAATTAATAAAATTTAAAAGATTCTTCATGGTTTATTTATTCTACATTCTTTTTTTCTAATTCTATTCAAAACATTGAGTAACAGGCTCATTATGCTGCATTTTTTATAATGCTGAATCAACTACATATGAGTGATGAATGTTTTTTAGAACATATTAAATTGGTTTACAAAATGTTATCATTTAACTTTGAAAAAAAAAAAAAAAGAAACAGAAATACTAAAAATCAGATGCGATTTAAAACATTGAAAGTAGAGAATTTGCATGAATTATCTTTAATTTTTCTAACTATATTATGAATGAACTTTCTCATAATTTGGTTTTCTTACATTTAATCATGTATTGTATTTCTTTATATTCCATTTATGTGTACAGCGTTTAAATGCTGTTTTAAAAATTAGTTTTATCTTTCAATTGTAATATAAAAAGGAACATATCCATTGAGTTTACTTTTGGAAAAATAATACTTATATCAAATTTATAATTTTTCTATTCATTTTTAAAGTATTTTAACTTTTTTTTATGTGCTTACAGTTTAATTTCAGAAATTACCTTTGATTTCAGATTCCCTATGGTGCTCAAGTATCTGAAAAGTGCAAAGAATTAATTTTAAGTTTATTACAAAGGGACCCAAGTAATAGAATTGCATTTGAAGAATTTTTTAATCATCCTTATGTTGATTTAGAACATATGCCTACTCCTGAAACATATGCAAAAGGGGTAACATTTATTCATTTTTTGTAAATCATAAAACAAATTATTATTCATATATATTCTATCATTTATATTGATATATTAACAATCATATTTTAAACATAAGTGGTATTTAATCTGAGAAGTTATCATTATAATTTCTTATGATTTTTAATTTTATAAATACTGAATAAATTCTTCACATTTAATGAATTATAAAGGCTTTATAAAAATTGCTTATACTTTTCCACTGCTGAAACTCTAGTAATTTTAATTTCATCTACTAAAGTATGAGAAATGATTATTCAAGTTTTAATATTAATTAAAAATTATCCTAATAAATATGCTTTTGCAATTTGAATATACTTAAAACTTTTTTTTTAATCAAAGTGGTTTATTTTTATTATTATTTTGTGATGACTTTAAATAAATATCTAAAAATGAATAATTTTTTGAAATAAATCTACCTGTAAATTGTTATGATTTAACACAATTTTTAAAATTCTTACAAGTGTATATTTAGTTCAATTTCTTACAAATAAAAATTGTGAGTCAGTTAATTTGTGTATATCTTTTATTTATTTATTATTATTATATATTATTTTAGGTAGAACTTGTACAACAAGCAGTCCAAGCAGATACTGATACTAATGTTGAGAAAGCGATTCAACTTTATAGTCAAGCCTTAGAATACTTAGTGCCTCACATTCCTTGTAAGTTAACAATAATTTGATATATTTATATTTGCACTTACAATTAAAAAAAAAAAAACACAATTATTATTAAAAAGAATATTTTAATTATAAAATATTTCCATAACCATGACAGTTTATTGTAGTAAAGGATGTTTGTTTAGCAGTTGAAAATTCCTTCAAACTTCCTTGTTTTGTAAATATTTGACTAAATATGACTTCTCAGTTATTTCACAGAAGCAAGTAGCAAAATATTTTTGAATGAGTGATATATTATCTTTGAATACTAAAATTTGATTTCATCAGGACAAACATTCCTTGTTTGGAGCTTACTCAAATGTTATTGATAGATCATCAATTCTTAAAATACTATTGAATGCTTTATCATCATTATTATCCAGGTTGGTATGCTTAAATACTTCACCAACCTTCATGAAGTTTAAACCAGGGCCCTCACTTTTTGAAGAAATTCAGTTTTGTTAAATAATAAATGTTCAATTTCACAATTGTTCTGTAAAGTGCTCACTACCAGAATATAGGAGTCAAGAATTTTTAAAGGAGTCCAACTTGTGACTCTTTTAAAAAAATTTTTTATTTTTCTACAATTCAAAGAATTAATGTTAAAATTAAATATCAAGAAGTCGATTCAATTGCATTCTTAAATAACAACTGGTTAATAAAAGAACTAAAAATAATTAAATAATTAATAATAATTAAAATAATTAATAAAACAACTGGTAGTAAAGACAGTAACTGCTTTAGTAGCATACGAAGTAAGTCTTAAGAGACTTTTAACATATATTTTGCTTAAGATTTTTTTTTTCTTCTTTTAGCACTGTAGCTTATAAAAAGCTGTCTTGGATCAACAATAAAAGAGATTTTATAAAAACTAATCTATTATTAAGAAAAATAAAGATTTAATGTAATGCAAATATAGCATCTATGTGGTTATAAAGTTACAATTTTCTTCTGCTTGTTATAGGTAATTGTACAATTTTCTTTTGCTTGCTAAAGCTATTATTATATAATACTTTGATATGTGTTAATTTAGTACTGTTATTTTTATAGGACATATGCATTTTTTGTTAGCAAATTTAGAGTACACTGCACCTTTAAAATTGTAAAAATATTTTATTTATTTTAATACTTCACCAACCTTCATGAAGTTTAAACCAGGGCCAGGTTTAAATTTAGGAAAACTACTTTTATAGACACGAATTCAATAAAAGTCATTGAATTTATTTTGCAAATTTTTATAAATCCACTAGTAAACATCATAGCACATAAAATTATATTATAAAGTCAATATAAAAAATCTGTGTTAGGATTTGGATTATTTTTGGCCAACCTCCCTCTCCCACTCCTGCTTACTACAAAAACAAATTAAGTAAAGTTTTTGAAAATATGATGCCTCAATTTTTATTTTACTTTAGTATCTTGTTATATATCTTGTAAATGGATATTCCATATGTTTCAAAGAAGAGCAGTGTATCCATCAGAATCTAGAAGCATTCCATATCGATCTGAAATTTTATACATGTATTTATTTTTATACATCAGTATACTGTACATTAATTTCTATGTGTGTAAAATGATGGCTATAATTGATAATTCTTTGTAATTTTCTCCTACTGTTACTTTTAAAATTGAACTAAAGGGAAAACATAACAATAAAATTGTGCAAAAAATTATAGATAATGTTAACAGCTGTAAATTATGCAGAATTTTACACATTTTCATTATTTATAAGGTCTTAATTATAACGCATTTATTTATAAGCTGAAAGTTATATTTTCTTTTGATGTGTTTTTTTTTTTTTTTTAAGTTATTCATGTTCTTTTTAATTTTGCATTATTCATTTAAAAATTGACATTTATTTGTTTAAAAATTTGTCTGTAAAAGGGAAATAAAATCAGTTTTCTTTAAAATATATATTTGTACACACACAATAACTTAATTTTCTTAACTCTGATCTAATTATATATATATATTTTTTTTTTTTTAGATCAAACCGATCCAATAAAACGAAGAGAGCTGAGAAGAAAAGTATGAGCATATAAAATTTATCATCATTTTTTTTTATTATTATTATTTTCAAAATATTTTTAAATAATTATTAAAAAAAAATTATCTAACAATGAAATTTTATTCAATAGTATATCTTTTTTTGTATGTAAAATATATTTTTATAATAAGTTAGTTTATTGGTCATATTTCCCGTCCATTATCTTTTTTTGTTTTAGCTTTTTGAATATGTTAGTAGAGCTGAAGAACTGAAGAAATCATCTAAAACTAAAGATTTAAAAACTCAAAAGGAAGCATATTCTCAAAATAAATCACTTACAATAGGTAGGTTCCACTAATTGATGAGATTGCAATTTTATAAATACTAAATTTTAAGTAGTACATTTGAAACAATAAAACTAGCTTCAAAATTTTTATACATCAAACATTTTTAATTGTTTTTCTTATATTTTTTTAGATGAATTGGTTGCTAAGAAACCCAAACTTGAGAAAGCCTTTTACCTGGCTAAGCAAGCTGAATCTCTGGTAAATTATGTGGATATTATTTATATATATATATATATATATTGTTACAAGAATACTACTGAAGTTAAAAATGAAACCACAGGTAACAATTATAAGCCTTTTGTGCTCTAACAAAGCGACCCAGTGATATGTAGCTTCATTCTTTTATCTTTCACTTATTTTCCTTTCCATTGTCAAGACTGCAGATCTCATTATTTTTGTAATTGCTTGTTTTTTGTTTAAGTGAATTCAACTTATTGTTTATGTTAATATGTGTTTCTTTGTGTGCTTTGCCTATTACTGAATTTTGTTTTTTTACTCGCTTATTTATGGTTGTGTTGATGTTTTCTCTTTGATTAATTCTTTTCATTTGTTTTGATTGACTAACATCAATGTTCTGACGTACATAGCAACCTATGTCACAAGAAAAAAAAGATATCCTGGGAATTGATTCTTGAAAATAATGTCTCTTTGGTCTTCATTTCTGGTAAATAGGGGGTATATCTCTATTGGTATTATCAACGTTTCATGGTTGAAACTGCTTTACATTCAACAATGGTTCATTTCCTGGGCGATGCTGATTATATAGGCCCTTACCATCGCTATTGCAGAACAAGAATCCAATTTCTCTCACTGGTCTCTGTGGACAGTGTGACAAAAATTCTTTTTTCAAATTCCTATGTTTGCAGTCTAAAACTGTGTCACCTATGAAAGCCTTGTTTCATCCAAACCAGATATTTTTTTGATTGATCAGTTTATAGCAAAAAATATATATATATAATAAATCAGAGGATTTTTGCTTGTGCCCTCAGATAAAAATTAACTTTCTAATTTATACAAAAAAAAAAAAAAAAAATACTTTCTAAAAAATACAAAAAAGTTTATGTGCTATTGGTGACAATTTAAAATCCATAAAATCTGATGACTTTTTGATTGAAACTTCCTCACCTTTAAGGCAGTTATTTTTATGAACAACAATGTTATTTGATTTTTGCTGTAAACATCCCAATACATAAATTATTACATTTCAGATCAATATTTTTTTATTTGATTAATAGATCAATATTTTTTTATTTGATTACATGAAATAAAACCAAGCTTGAGAAATAAACACTGGTCACCTAGCTTTATCAAAATGGTAGAAATTTCCTAACATTCTATTCATTGAGCAACGATGTATAAAAATTTCAATGTAGCTCAATACTATTTATAAAACTTTAATATTATATTGTTGTTTGGTTTTACTGCTATAGCGATTATTAACACAAAAGTTAGGATTAAGTAGTTTTAGTATGTATAAACTACTCAACATTGTTGATTAAAGTCATTAGGCATTATATTTTAACAGGTTGATGATGGTTGCTATGATGATGCTAGCTACTTGTACCAAAAATCTCTAGGAATAATGGTTCCTGCAGTGTCAGGTATAAAATCATAAATTTCATTTGTCTTCATTATATCATTAAACAGTTTTGAGGTTTTACTTTAAGTACCTAAGCATATTTGAAATTGAAAAGGAAGCTTTATTTGATCTACATATGTATAATTGATCTATATATAATTGAGAAAATAAATTTTTAAAAATATAGAAAAAGTATTTTTAATATTTTAATTACAGCTGAATTTAAGAAAATAGTTAATTATTGAGACTGTTACAAGACAATATTTTAAAAAAAAATTAATTCAAATGTATACTACATAATATATTAATGCTGCAAAGTGTAAATTGAATATTTCTTTTCACAATAAAACATCATTTAAGTATTATTTCATTTTACTGTAAAAATAGTTAACATATTCATTTATTTCTTAGATAGGTTAGAATTTTTGCAAAAGACAAACTATGTTTTTAAGAATTTGGAGAAATCATAAGAACTCTATACTTTGCTAATCACTTCTTTTCACTATATTTATTACTTACTGGTTTTTAAATAAAGAATAATGTAATTTCTTTTTCTTTTCTTTACTTTTGTTGTTTTAGTATTAGGTTTTAAATTATTACTGAAAATCTGCAGAAATGATTTATTTAATTTTGTGTATTGAATCAATTATGAGGGGGTAAAGAGAGTACTTTAGTTAGCATTTCTGGGTTTGAAAAAAAAAAAATTTAAAAAAAATTGTATTACTGTGTACTAATCTAGACAAAAAAAATGACAATTGTTTAATAACAAGATATCTTTTTTTTTTTTTTCTTAGAGGAATTACCTGGACCCTGTAAAGAACTGCTGTATGCTGAGGTAAATTTTAAATGTTCCAGATTTTTTTATTTATGCAGTTATTTATATTTTGAAATATTATCTTTCAAAAAGTAATATGAATTTCTGTAATTATTAGCAATGCATGATAACAACCTATTACGTTAATAAATAATATTTACAACAAACAAGCATTTCTTTTAAAATGACATAGGATAAATGCTAAGATGCTTTTTAAATAGTTACATTTTCCAGAGAAAAAAATAACTTACTCTTCTACATATATTTTTAAATAATAACACCCCCACACACCATATATATATATAATTTTTTACCAAATAATTAAAAAAAATGTTAGTATAAGATTTGATATCATTAATCTTTAACTAGGATTCTCCATTATGTTGACATGGCTTTATATATTATCACCTCAATCTGTGTATCCTAATAGAAAAACAACGATTTTATTTTGAGACAGGGTAACACATTTTCTCTCTATTGCATTATATGACTGCATTTTATATTTTATAATTAATAAAATGTGTTTTTCTTTTTAATAGGTAAATAAATGGATGCAAAAAGCTGAAGAATTAAAAGCATTCATATCTATACTAAAACAACAGAAAAAATTATCAAGAATGAATAGTGTTTCAGAAAAGATTCATTTTAGTAAAACAACTGAAAGTATTGGTAAGCATCTGTAATTTGTAGACCAATAATTTATTTTTTATTTTGTACAACTTTTAAAAAAACTATACAAAAATTATTATATACTTACAAATATATTTCTGTTTCAGAACCCACTTGCAAAATGCAATGAATCAATTTGCAGTTACTACATTGTTTTCCAAGATATTTTGTATGTGTATTTATTTTTCTGTAAATGCTGTATAGTTCAAACTATTTTCTTGTAAATAAATTTTTTATTATATTGGCTAAGCACTTAAAAAAATATACTACATGTAAATATCAACTTGGACATTTTAAAAACAAACAGATTATCACTTACTACTGTGTCCAAAAAGATAGACCAGTTTTCAATTTAAAATTCCTGGGACTTATGGAATTTTTTTTTTTTTTTTAGGTTGCTGGCACTATCTTAACATCTGTGTGAAATGTTATGTCAAAATATTCATTAGTGCTTGAGTTACGCTTGGTTTTGTGAGGTGGATGTGGAACGATATGGGTTTCATTTTTGGTGAAAAAGTCACGAAGAATCAATGCAGTGTGAGCTGCCACATTCAGTGTTTTCGATACTGATCCTTTTAAAATTCCAACATCATCAGCAAGATCTCTAATTGTAAATCAACGGTTTGCAAGCACCAAATCTTTAATTTTTTGGATGCGAGTTTCGTCGGTTGAGGTTGATGGTCGACCAGAGGACTCTTCGTCTTCAACACGTTCTCTACCTTATTTGAACTGTTTATACCACTTCTAAACATTTCTTTCCAATATAGGAATGCTCACCGAATGCCTTCCTCAAACGAAATTTAATGCAGGTTCTTTTGCTCAATTAATTCAGACATTTCAAAAATCGCCCGAATCAGTTTTAGCATATAACAAAACAAATATTTTGATGTAAAATTTCGCGCAGATGTCAAGGACAGTGCCAACAACCTAAAAAAGAAAAAAAAATTGAAAACTGGTCTTACTTTTTGCACACAGTAGTAGATTTCTTCAACATAAAGTAAGAAAAATATTTCAAAATAACAATTATTTTATTAAAACACTGATTAGTTGTCAGTTGTGAATTAACGTTGCATACAAAATGGTTATTTTAATCATCTTTAGAGGAAAACATTTGACTTAAGTTAGTTCTAATGAGCTTATGATACAAAGAGGAAATTTTAAGCATGAAGTAATGGCTGAAACTAATACATAGCATTGTGATAATTACTCCTATAACTTCATAGAGTAACTTTGGTGAAAAATTTTCCACACCATTAAATGCCGACGAAGTATGAATGATGTAATGATTGTCCCTAAAAGCTGCAAATAAAAAATAATTACAATATAACAGTATATTAAATTAATAAATAGTAATAAAATACATGATAGTTATTTTAATTGTTTTAAAAAACAACAGTTAAATTTATGATATATATAATAACTAATTTTTTTCCCATTATTTAAAGCCCTTCTTAAAATTCATAACAGAAAAACTTCACTCAAATTATTAGAAAGATTTTAGTAAATACTGAAATCAAATTTATACTTCATGTATTTTTTTTTTTTTTTTAATTTTTGAAGTCAGAATCAAAACCCCCAAAAACTATAACACTGAATTGATTTTTTTGCATTCATGCAAACTTTTATTACTAATAATACATATAGCTCAGTACACAACAAATTTAATTAATATGACGACATAATCTACACAAGCTTTAGTATTTTGAAGAGAAATTTTTTTTTTTAATTATTTCGAACTGTTTTCACAAAATCTTTAATGGATTTCATTTTTCCATCAAATTATACTAAATTTGACGGAACAGTATTTTCCCTCCATTCATAAAATTTTCTGAAAACTAAACACTTACCTTTACACCAAAACAGAACAGGTATTTCATATGCAGTCTTAGAATAGAATGAGTTGTAATGAAGAATGAGTCTCTCATAATCAAAATGACAGGTAAAGCCAAACCATGAAAGATGAAGGAAGAAAATGTATTGATTATCACTAAAGCACCTGATAATATATAGCTGTGTATTTCCTTGTGACTTAGAAGAAATGCTGCATCCCATTGAATGGATGTAAAAGTTGGCTGATGAGCAGTTGCATAAAACCAATGCCTCGACAATAAATTCAAGATGATTGTATCGGTCCAAATGTAGGATTCTGAAAAAAAAAGTTTTAATTGTATGTAAATAATTTATATTATGAAAAGTTTTTAATAGCATATACATTATTGTAATATTAAATGCATTCTTTTGATTACATATTTAAAAAAAATGAAAATAAGTTAAAAGATTTCACAACTTTTTTTCCACTTTTAACAATAATTTTTGAATTAAAATACATGTTGCAGTACTGTAAAAGCTTAATATTTATGTGATATTTGAAGAAGTTCTTATTATCAAATTAGCCAAACACAATTATTAACTCACATATTATTCCCTCTTTTAAGAATTCATATTCATTTTATAATGTTAAAAATTAATAAAATAAGTTTTATTTTAAAAGATAACAATGTTATCATTAATAGTTGACAACATTAATAGTTATTAAGAATAATTTATGCATACCTGATCCATCAAAAGATAACTGGATCAAAATAGAAAACAATACAGTTGAAAAGCTCATCAACATATTTGCAGGAGACAAAGCATCACCACCAACCAAATATAACATCTGTAGCACAATAAATAGAACTGATGCAAAAACTGCCACAATATATTTCTTTGGATGGAATTTCCCATGGTTTTTCAACCAATATTGGGAAAAAAGTGAGAATGATGAACATAATGATGCATGTCAGTAGAGCAGAACGTGTAAGAATAACCTTTAAAGATTTTAAGAAAATTAATTATGTACATACATTTATAAAAAACCTTGTTTTTTAAACTCTACACTAAAATTTAGAAGGTGAAAATACACTAATTGAGCGATAATATTTTTAAAGAAATTTGTAATCTTCTTATAAATATTAGATCTCTATTATAAATTGAAAGATGCCATTGTATCAATTTATAACAGTAGAGATCAATAAGAAAATTACACATTTTTTAATCATATAACAGAATTTTTTAATATAACAACTAAATTACAATAATTATAAATGATTCCTTTTTAAATATCAATCATTTCTTATTTCATTTATCCAGTAAAATTCATCATATTTATACATTAATTATTATAGTTGTATTTTCAATTTTTTGTACAAAAATCATCTAACCTTATAAATTGATTTATTTAACAAAAAATCCTTCATAAAAAATCTTCTTAAGTAATAATAAAAAAAATAGGTTCATGAGAAAGTAAAGGTTAACTTTCATGAGCAAAATTTTTAAAAATAAGCTTTTCATTCATGTCTAAGAAAATTTTTTAACTAAAAATTAATTTTTATAACAAATGCTACAATTCTAATAATTTGTACATTTAAATCGATAGCTACTAATTTTTTGTAATTATAATTAATATGAAGGGAGTTCCCATGCAAGCAGTATTAAAAAAAAAATAATGGTTTATGTTGAGAAAACCATACAATTATTTATTAAAATGTTGTCTCACTAATAGTATACTGCTTCAAGTTTTCTACTATGTTCAGGGATTGTACTGCACTGTTGGCAGCCGCTTTGAGTTCACTTTTCACAGCACAACATTTGGGCTAATGTTTGCTGTGGCTAGCTGAATTTAGATCAGCAAGGCATGTTAAATGCCATATGAAAATTAACCGGAATGAAGAGCCTCTCGCATCCAAATACATTCTACAGTGACATTCATTAGAAATCTGTGGAATTCACTATGAGAAGTTAGAAAAGAAACTGACTATATTCTATTACACAGAGTATGGACTATATTCTCAGCATAGACATCTCACTTTATGTACATACAAACTTATAACTGCAACAACACATTTAATTTAATGACCAGCATTAATGAAGAGCTCAGATGTTAAACTATTTTGAAGGTAATCTGAATTACCTTGCACAGATATTATTTAGTGGTGAATCTACCTTCTTTATTTGCAGGAAAGTTAATAGACATAACTTTTACTGAAAATTAAAGGACCACTCAAAAGTCAATATGTAGTTACAGATGTACAAAAATGGAATCAAGGGTCCATTTGTTTTCAATAATTTTAACATGGTAACAGTTAATTTAAAATGTCAGAGAATTTTGACTGTTATGCAGATTCTTCAAAATTAATGTTCCAGTAAGATGGTACTCCATCACATTTTCATGAAATATATCAAATGGTATTTCTTGCTTCACTGTTTGGCCTTCCAGATACATTTTATAACTAATCATGTATAGTTCTCTCAGTATAAAAAAAAAAACTACTTTTCGATATATTTAGTTTGTATACATCAAATAATTCAAATTAATTTTAACTAATGCATTCTATGATATTCTCTCTTACAGATTCTTATGATATCCAATATATTTTTGTATCCTAAATATAAATTAAATTAAAAATCATCATTAAGGAGTTATTGATTTTAAATGCTTTTTAACATAAAATAGTAAAATATATAAAATTAATAAAAAATTGTTTTACAATAAATTAGTTATTAACCAAACAACAAATATGTTTATTAACAGGTTTAAATAAAAAACTATTTTACTTACCTCATTTCCCTTGAGTATTCTATCAACAATGTTTGGCGATACAATGTTTAGCCACCATCTCAAGGAAGTTAATACACATACAAAGAAAATGCCATATTTCACACAAACAGCTGACACTGACTGTGATTTTATGCTATATTTATAAATCATAACACCCAAAAATATCACAACAGGAATTATTTCTGAAGATAAAGATACAACAAGTCTTAAAAATTTATTTGACTGATTTTGATACAGCTTTTCTAATGAAATGATAATATTAGATTGTTCGCATAAAATTTGCTCTTCACGACATTTATAAAAGATTGAACCCATTCTGATGCATATAATAAGGCACATTAAACACAATAGTTGAATCAAATATTTTGAAATTCCTTTAGTATTTTTTTTACAGATTTTAATTTTGCTGTTATTATTCGGAAAGTAACTTTTAAAGCAGTCAGTAAAAGATGGATGAAATCTGTATAAAATCAATGATTGTAAGATGAATAATGTGATATAATCTTCATTTATAACAAAACTATTAGAAAAGCTAGTAAAAAATAAAATTAGAATGATTACAAGTGGAATGCAAAAGATATTCTCTATAAATTCATACAATTCTTGCGGAATCAGTTTTACCAGAAAAATTATACAAATATACATTAAAACAGTAATAAAACTTTCAATTACATTTAAACAGTCAAAATAAATATAAATACTAATTAGAGATAATATGATGCCAAGAACACACAATGACTTTCTGAAAGTAAGCTCTTCAGTTACCCAAAAATGTTTTGATGTTAAAAAAATAACTAAAATGGGTCCTAATTTACACCAAGTTAAGAAATTAAATAAATTATACATATATAAAGTTGCGATAAAACATAATAATATTATAAAACTGACTATAAAAATAGTTTCTATATAACTTAGTTTCTCTGATACCCACATATTTAAAAGTACTGCAAAACTAATAACAAATATTCCTAGAATGATATATTTTAAATTGAATGTAGCCCATTTTTGGGAACATGAGTTTCGAATTTCCTCCAAGTAGTTCTTATAACCTTCAGAAATATTGAAAAGGATATCTCTACTTTCTGTTATATTGCTATTTATTTTGCTCCACATATGACTCAAATCTTGAAATTGCTTCTCAATCCTTGTCATGAAAGAATGTGATAGCTCATTAGAAATTTCATTATATGCATATAGATATCTTTGCACTTGTATTGCATTTTCTTCTGCTGCCAAAGAAGATGCAACTACTGAATCGGTCATTTCATTGAAGCAGGTTTCTTGGTGATTAAGCATGAATAATGGAGATATGATCTTGCCTAAATTTGAAAATGGAATTGGTAAACCTAACAAAAGAGACAATGTAGGGACAATATCGACTTGAGCCACTGTTTGAATTTCCTCAGTCTAAAAAACAGAACACATCATTAATAAGTTACACAAAACTAACATAGATAATAAATAACTTATTATTATAATCTGCTTTATAAAATAAGTTCAAAAGCTAAAGATAACTTGTTATTTTCAATTAGCATTTTATATAAATACAAAAACATTTAATATTTATTTATTACTATCATTCAAAATATAAATTAACACGTAAATAAATTTAATTCTACTTTTAACTTACTTATTAACTTAGTATTTAAGAAATACATTTATATAATATGAAATTGCAACACTAAAAAACAATTTTGTCATTAATATTGCAGACATTTCACTGATGGAGGTAATTTCGAAATGTAAATTTTTTTTTTTTCAACACATGAGTACTTTTTATGTTATTTAACATTAAACAAAAGATAAGTTAGTTTACTTCAGATAGACATTCAAAGAGTGCTTAAAAGTGTCATCCTGACACAATATTAATCTATTGCAACCATGGATGATCCATATATTGTCTAAGGTTGTAAATGATAAAACAGACAAAGCAGTCACTGTGTGATTGAATTCCACATTTTCAATTGGAATAAATCTGACAAGTTTACACATAAGCCAGATAAAAGTTCAACATAGGTTACATTGAAAACATATTAGATTTACTTATTATTAGAGGGCAGGTATAATCTAGCTGAAAACCCTTGCCAGGGAACATAGTCATTGGTTAGGAATACAATTTTTAAAAATATTACAGAAAAAAACTCGCCAGTACAAAATACAGCATTTGAGATGTTTTTTAATAGAACCTGCAGATATGTGTATGGCCATTATGTTGCATTACACTAAACTGAAATTCATCTGAAAGCATATTTGTTTTCATCCAATTCCTCAATGCCTTTATCTTTACATTGATTAAAATAAAGGTTAATCATAGCAAAGGATGACAATCAGTAAGTCCTCTCAGTAGACATTTGCAATCAGTAGTACTCAACATACCCAAAATGCATAGCTGAAGAGTTTGGGATTCATAAGGAATAGCAATCTGTCCCATTATTATAGATCTTTTGTTTCAACTGAAATATAATCACAGCAAAGGATGGTAATCAGAGAATCCTCTCAGTAACAATCTGCAATGAATGATACTTAATATATCTGTATATATCAGAAGATTGGTTTTGTATATAAATAAAAAATAATCATAATAATTTTATTTAAATAAAATGTAGTCATAGCAA
The DNA here is from genome assembly GCA_021605095.1 of Caerostris extrusa. Taxonomy (NCBI): domain Eukaryota; kingdom Metazoa; phylum Arthropoda; class Arachnida; order Araneae; family Araneidae; genus Caerostris; species Caerostris extrusa. The sequence goes on along the minus strand of BPLR01020304.1, from coordinate 72,799 downwards.
AGGATGGTAATAAATGTGCTGTTTTAATAGCAATTTGCAATGAACACTGTTCAATGTATTTGAGATGCATATCAAGTGTAAATCATATGAAATAGTAATCAAAGCCATTTTATCCTGGTCAAACTGATATTTATGGTGTGTTAAAATGAACTATGCCTCATTTCAAAACAGGATTTGCTTTCATCCAATGATGCAGTGTCTTTATTTTTTGTTACATTTATTAATTATGATTTTTATTTAAAATAAAAGATAATCATAATAAAAGATTATGATCAGCGAGTCATTTATCAGCAATAATCTGCAATGAATAATGCTTTGGGAACATTTGTCATTGTGTTACTACTCTCTATTTTAGAGCTAAAGCTGACAGCTAAGGGTGGCATTGTATAAAACTGAAAATTGTCTGGCAAAACTGAATGAATCAAGAGTCCATTGGTCACTAGAACTAACATCTTCGTGATAATAGATGCATCTATCTACAGGTAACACGTACCAACTATTGTGCTGTATCTTCAAAAAACAAAGAAATGAGACATTACTTTTCATAGACCCACAATTCTTCCTTTTTCAAATTGAGACATTTGAATGTAGCCTATATTTTGGAACAACCTAAGTTGACTGCATTATTTATACTATAAGAACGATTTCTCCCCGGAAAAATATAATTCTTCAGACAACTTGGGTTTATGGTAAAAAAAAGGAAGTTGAACACATGCAAAATTGATTAATATTATTCAACTATTTATTGAGGATCATTTGAAGAGACACAACGTCTACATTTGACATACACAGTGTCCAAATTCGTTCTTGATGAATCAAAGCTACACATAGTGGCTCATGCACCTTTTACTCATATGTAGGGCATTAAACACAGTCAATTTAGATTGGTTAGCTTATTAGGTACATTTAGGTTTACCCTAAATGTAGTTTCATTTCGCAATATGAAATTTGCATTTTTTATGATTTTTTATTTAAATATATTGAAAAATTTGCCAACAAATATCTTACTTGGAAGCTTAATTGATTTGCTTTTTATACCCATTAATTTGTTTTTCTAATGAAAATGAATGTACAAATCATTTTCATATATTCTATTTATCCTTTATTAAAAAATTAACAACATTAATTTTAATGATATGTATATCAAATATGAAATTGCAAATATTTTTTTATTTCAAACATAAATGTAATTTAGCTTCAAGGATCTATTAAAATAGAAAAACTAAGGGCATTTAACAGAAATAATTTTCACTCATACAACTGGAAGTTAAAAAATTTCAAGAAAAATAAAAATTTTTTTTTTTTTTTTTTTTATTATTATTATTGTTGTTAGTATTATTAAATAAAATGAAAATTAAGAAGGATGGGTTATTACAAAAATGGAGCCATGATTATGATAAGATATCAGGATGATGCACAGAAGTGATTGTGTACCGAAATTTTTGATAATTTAGAAAGATTCCGAGAATTTCAATGTGAAACATAAAACTATAAAGTTTAACAGATAAAAAGGAAAAAGTGTATTTCAGAAATTTTTCCTCTCAGACTTTAACTGTATCTATGTCTTTAACCTTGATAGATAAAGTGGGAATTTTCATAATTTCATATTGAGTGTTATCATAATTTCATAAGATTGTTTCATATCATTAAATCATTTTATTGAACATATTATTAATGCAAGAAAGACTCTTTGGCATTGATATGTTACAGAAAAGTCCTTTTCGAAATGCATTTAATTAAGGTATAGAAATAAAAAGAACAAAATATGTAGAAATTATTTATTGCAAATCCAAAACCTTGAAAAACTATATTTAAAATAAAATCTTATGTGAAATCACATTCAAATTCTCCTAACATGAACAAAATTTTTCATTTCTTAATATATTTATTCTACTACTACTGTGTATAAAAGCAAAAAAATTTATATGTAAATAATTCTTTCAAGCTACAAAATAAAAATATTGGTTTCTATATAATATTTACCATTTCCTACCAGTACAAAAAGCAAATTGGTAAAAAAAAATAAAACTTACATATTTATAAGTTGTCAATTTTTTTGGACTATAGAAGAATAATGCAGTTGAAATTTCTTGAATGCTGTCACCCCCATGATCACCATTTTCTGTCATTCCATGATCTCCAAGTACAAGTAAAATAGTATCATTCTTCAGTTTTTCCGTCACATTTCTAAATGAAAGAATCAATATGAACAATTAAAAATAAATAGAAATAGAAAATCCAAATAATTAAACATTTTTCCAGGTCAAAAATTTGTTTTTGCATTATTCATGTTAAAGTAGAAATAATTTTTATTGTAATTGAAGACATTTTTTTCTGTTATTGTACAAAAATATGTAATTCAATAAATGTATTATTTTTAAAATAGTATAGGTTTGGTTTGATTTGTCGCTCTATGGTCATTTTGTGCACACTTTGAGCTAATTAGACCAGGACCTACAGTTTGACATGAATTACAAACCACTAACAAACATCCATGCCACCACCAGGATTTGAACCTAAAACCTGTGATATTAAAGGCTAAAGTGCTAGCCAATTGGCCATCAGGCCGCTAAAATAGAATAGGAGATTTCCCATGGAGAATTTTAAACCTTGATGAAATAGAAGATTTTAAATAGTAAGGTTAAATATACAACAGAAAAACTAAATAAATCTTGATTTAAAAGCAATAATAATAAAATTTCATTTCAAGTCAGAAGTGTTTCAATATTAAGATTCTATCTACAAGCTGTTGAATTAAAAAAATTTAATGAAAATGATTTCACACACAAATTTCAGAATGATATTATAAGAAATTACATTATTTATAAGAAAATTCACACACAAATTTCAGAGTGGTATTATATAAATAAATAATTATAAACATATTAGTAATAAATATTTATTAAAAATTTCATACAACCTAAGACAAACAAAAGCATAAAATTTCAATAAATATTATATGATGTATCTGATTTCCATATTTTCAGAGCTTTTTTTAAATTCACAATAATCTTCTTTTTTTTTTATGAATAATTTTTTACTTTTTAAAACTTTTTCATAATAATAACATATACGAATCTTTTTTGCAATAAATTTAGTTTAATTAATATCCCAAGGTTATATATATATATAATTAGTATATATATATACATAAATTACTAATTTTAGGAAAAATTAACTTGCATGCACAGAAATTACAATAGTACTCTACCATTATAATGACTTTGGTGAAATTGAATAATTATTATCAAATATTTGGTAAATTAAAGAATAAATATTTAACCATATTTTACCTAATGCTAAACATGCTAATATTTATATTTTTATAATTTAAGCTTTCTGTATTTAAAGTACATAAAAAATATTTTTTTTTATTTCATTTATTCCAGTAATTTCTTATAAATAAATATATAATATGATATCCCTGATATATAATATAAAAAAAAATGCTACAAAGTCATTACTATTAAATGTATCATTGAGTCAATTTTCTCAAAGCTACTATAACAAGGAAGTATCTTTAAACTTACTTGATAACATTATTCATTTGCTGTAATTTTCTTGCCATTTCAGGATGCTTAGGTCCATAACGATGTCCACAATGATCAACTCCAAGAAAATGAGCAATAATGATATCAGAATCATTTTTATCTATTTCATTATACAAATGGTCTAGTATTCCATTATCAACAGTATCTAAATCCTATGAAAGAACAGTAAATGAGATTTTTGTAAATAATTTTAGAAAATTAGCTGGTATTACATTTTTTAAGAAACATTTCTCTAATCACCATAATTTTGCTGTAATATATTTAAAACTGATAAAATAAATATAAAATTTGCAAATGCCACCTACCAAAATTGAGTATATATATTACATAATAATATATTTCTACACACAAGTAACAAAATTTATTATACAATATATAAAATAAGACATACATCATTAAACCTTAATAAGACTTACCTTAAAATTTGAACTATACATTTAAATTACATTATTAGACATTTTTATAATTACATTGTTAAAAATATTCTAATTTTAACTCGCAAGTATAAGGCTGCATAAAAACTACCCCATATTCTTTTTGCAATTAGCAAAACCTATTTATAAAACAAAAACTTTGCTCCAGAGATATTTTTAAAAAGTAATAAAATATAATTTAAGGGAAAATCTGTTTCCTCTTCCTCTAAATTTTATTCTATTTGTCACCTTTTTAAATTCTTGAATGCTTTTATTTAACTGCTTTGAATTCAAAGGTCATGTTATTGTACAAGCAAGATAAATAATTAAATAAGACTTTCTGTTATTTTATAAGCACTTTGCTATGACTTTAAAAAATAAAAGTAATTACATTAGAGCTTATGTAAAAACATCCCAATGTGCCCCTAATAAGGGGGCAGATCATTAAAATTACAATGGGCTACATTAGAATAAGCACTTTTTTGCTTGCAAAAAGAAATATTTTTAAAAAATCAAAAAGCTACAAAACTGAGGTAAATGAATGTTTACAAATGATTTGTTAATGAAGTAGTCCTTAGAATAATTATTTACAATGTATTTGCAGTTATAGTTAAGGAACATCATTAGTATGAAAATTGTAAAATAATTTAATGACATATGAAACCAATGAAAAGTTATGAAAAAGACTACCCTAGCTATCATAGCCCACAAACACAATATATTATCCATTTGACAAATAATATTACTTTCAGTTACTTCAGAACTTGCAAAATTTAAATTTACATCTATAAATGAAGGAAAACATGTTACCTTTTAATTTTTGTAAAGTTATACAAAGACTAGAAGATAAAGAAATAATTTCTTTTACAAATAAACATAGGGAGAATCCCAATATACACCATTCTCTTTCAATAAGAGTATAATAATCAATTTAGACAGCAAGTTTGAGAGAAGTAAGAATCTTAATCTGAATACTGATAATGAATTATAAGTACATAATGACATTACAACATATTAGAAACTGAAAATGGTCAACCCACGAGTGGATTATGTGTAATGCAATGATTTCATACCAGTAAAATTTCTTCTAAATCTAAATTGTACATTATGCTAGTCAAATTGGAAAATTAAAGAATAAAAAAAAACTGTGCTTACCAAAAAGAATAAACATAATATTGGATTTATTTTTCCAGAAAATAAAAATGTCAATACAGTAGATTAAAAAATAAAAGATTAATTGTGTTCAAAATCCATGACAGGACCTACAACACTATCATATAAAACATTAAAATTTTGGACACACTTAGATAGCTATGATGTTCATTAAAATTAACTGCAAATATGTCAGTTAATTAATAACTAATTAAATAGTTGATGTTACTTAAAGCTAATAAAATAATTTGTGAACTAAAATAGTTCATTTAATAAATATTTATAATATTTATTCATTAACAAATTACATGACCTCTTCCATGGGGAACATTATAAATTGCGATTTGATTATTTTTGTTTTCTATAAAGTAAAAACAGAGTACTCATAGAATATTAGAAATAAAATCTATAACAATCTTTTTGAAATGAAAGCAATAAAAAGATTTTAAGATTGAAAAAATTATAAGTTTAAAAAAAAAAAGTATTTCTAAGTCATTCAGTGCTTCCTTCTTCCATAAAATTTTGGTTTAAATTACATCAGAGATTCTAACCTATAATATAATATATCTCAAGTTAAAAATTCAATAAATATTAAGCTTTTACAATGGTAATACATAAAATAGTAAAAAAAAAAAAAATTCAAGCAGCAAAATTAAACATGTCCAAGCATCGATTGAAAACTTTTAAATAAAATATATATATTTAAAAATTTTATTATAATTGAATGATACTTCAATAATTCATAAAATTATAAGCTTCATTCAAGCAACAAAATTAAACATGTCAAGCATCGATTGAAAAACTTTTAAACAAAATATATATATTTAAAAATTTTATTATAATTGAATGATACTTCAATAATTCATTAAAAATTAACAAGAATAATTATCTCAATCTAAAATTACTTTATAATTTATGCCAAAATTTTAATAATATATAATCTATATACAAATTCTTGAAATATAATTAGCATACTTTTTGATAAACCTTATAAAATCTCTGTATTAATATTGTTGTCAATTCTGTTTTAAAAAATGAATAAAAATACAGTTAAATGTTTCACATCGATTTCCAACATTTATATGTTCAGTTACATTACATTTTTTTTATTTCTTCAATAACATGCAAGATTATTTAAATTAAACAATTTGAAAAAAATATAACATCATTTTAAAATTAAATTTCTATTTTAAACCCAAATTAACAAAAAAAAAAAATTTTTTTAATCATTCCTTAAATTTAACATTTTTTAATAAACTACAAAACAAAACCTTTAAAGACTAAAAATAACTTTTATAAAATTAATAATTGCATAAAAATAAGTATACCTTGACATTAAAAGATGGAAAAGAGAATGACCTATGAAAAGTGTTTGGAAAAAAGACTGTCCCATGTATCATCACCCATGAACACAATACGCTTATTAAATGCTTTCATTTGACGAATAATATTATCTTCTGTAATTTCTGAACTTGCAAAGTTTAAGCTTATATCTATAAAAGTAGGAAGACTTCCTGTAGTTAAACCTTTTAGTCTTTGTAACGTTGTAGTCGGTGGATCAGCAGTTAATCGAAAAAGAAGAGCATTATCTTTATTTTTTTCTATAATATCATTGAAAATAGGCATTTTATTAATATAAAATTGATTGTTAGAAGTTTTGGGATTATTTAACACGAAATCAAAACGTAAAGCATCTATAACTATTATTACTGCACGGTCAAAACGTTTTAAATAAGTACTAATGTTTAAATGATGAGATAAGGATATTTTCTCTTTACTTTCATAAATTTTCTGTGTCATATATTGTAAAGATTCAATATTTTCACAATCAATATTGCTTCTTAGATTATTAATGGCAGTGTTATTTTGATGAACAACTATTCTTTTCAGTAAATATCCAGAAAGGAACAACCATACTCCTACAACATACAGAATGTACACCCAAAGAACAATGAGACTATTTTTTAAACTCATTTTTAAAAAATAAAAATAGTTGAGTCTATCATATATGTATAACCAGAAGTACTCTTAATGCGTTAAAAAATAAATATAAACAAGTAGAAAATTTGTAAACAAACTACCTAATCATAGTTACAGTTATCCTCTAACATTGCTAACAAAAAATTTGATTTTTTTTCGTAATCAGTAATTAATGTTCAGATGTTAGATTTTTTTATTATGAACAAAAATCTTTAAAAACTAGTGTGTCCCAATTCTTTTTCTTTTTTGTATCCATTGATAAAATTTTTCCTTTATGAATAACCTCATTATGAAGAAGTCATATAATAATAAATGCATTGCTTAACAATGTCTTAACTTTATTAACAATGTATTACTTACTGAAAGTACATTAATATATTACGTATATAGTGGTTAAAAGCAGTTTTCAATTCTGACCATTTGAAAAATCATATTAATATTTTAAATGTTGGGTACAAAAAAAAATGGCACCCATATGTATGCCTAAGTAATTTCTGGTTTTTGCACTTTGCAGAAACGGACAACCAGAGTTCATTTTTCCATGATTCCTCATTCTTTCCGTGACGTCACGTCACTTTGATGTCACCATGACGTCAGTTTCAATTGGCGCCAAAAAATAATCGTGTTCATTTTGTTCTGTACCTTGATATGTGAGACATTGCTCGTGTAATTAAGCTGCTATGGATAGACATTTAATGCCTAAGGTAAGTTAATTAATTGTTCTTTATATTCTTAATAACAATAATTATTGAGGTTGATATTGTTGTGTTGATTTTGTCCTTAGTATGTTAATGAATATGATTTTGTATTTTCTATAATATTTATATAAACACATAAGCTTAAGTATGTAGAAGAGTCTTGATTTTGTCTTTATACCAAATAGATATAGGTCTGTATTTATATATTTTAACATTTTATTTGAATTCATGAGGTTAACTTTTGTATGATTTTTTTTTTTGTTTGTTTGTTTGTTTGTTTCTTTCTTATTAGATTTCAAGATATTTTGTAAAAGAGCTATCCATGTTTGAGTCATCTGACAGACAAGCAGCCTGTATTCCAGATTGTACAATGACTATTTCTGTATCTGTAGCAATGTCTATATTTTCTGTTTTACATCTTGCCGATAGTTGCTTAATCCATTATTTATGCTCTTTTATGTTATAATTTTTAATTTGTTGTTTCTTTTAAATACTTCTAATCCATATTCCGATATATAAACGCTTATCGAATGCCTTCTGCAACATTCTAAACGTTTTCGCAGACAAAATTTAATGCAAGTTCTTTACTCAATTAATTCAGGCATTTCAAAAATCGCCGGAATCAGTTTTAGCGCCTCACAAAGCCAAGCGTAACTCAAACACTAATGAATATTTAGACGTGAAATTTCACACAGATGTCAAGGACAGTACCAGCAACCTGATAAAGAAGCCTTCGGGAATTTTAAATTGAAAAAGGGTCTTACTTTTTAGACACAGTAGTAAACTTTTGGGATTTAATATTTTTACACATAGAACGCCAAATGGCTAAACAACAATAAAATAACAAATATTTTGTACATCTGAATTAAATAAAATTTGTCACAATATTTACAGTTATTTTACTGTTAATTTAAACATAAAACAAAATTTTTATTTTTTCCTTAATAAGATTGCTAAAGCCAAACTTTTATATTAATTAAGTTATCTAGAAGATGACACAGTAAATAAAAGCTGCTATTGGCGTTGTATCATTAAAAATTTTCCGTTAAAATGTATATTCCACATACATACTGTTTAACGCGCAACTATACTTTCAAACTTAATTTTTAAGTGTATTCGCAATGCAATGAGCAGCGGTGTTTCAGAAATTTTTTTAACGAAGAAACATGGAATTCACGTGTGCAATGCTCTTATCTTTTAAAGCCATTTATTCGAAGGATTTTCTAGGCTTTAGACAATAGTATACTTCTCGAAATACAAACATAAAGCACAATAAAAGATGGGAGTGGGAGAGAAAATCTGCGCCATGGTACAGGATTTTCCTACGCATTTCTACAGACTTCATTTCCTCTCCTCTCCCTTTTTCGTGTAACATACGATGTGGACGATTTATCTTAGAACAGTAGCATATGCAATTAAAAAATATAGTATCCTTTTCTATAGTAAATATGGGTTCTGAGAAATGAAGTAAAGACAGTGTTGGCTTCAAAATCAAAGTGATTCAATTTGCAAAAGAAAATAGAAATCGTGCAGCAATAAGAATGTTTGATGTTAATGAAAGCCTAATGGTAACTAGCAACTGTCGTATCTATTACGGAGTACCAATGGGGATAGACCCCTTAACCTCTTTGTCTTAATTCATATACAAAATTTACGATTTTCAAATGGTTGCTTGAGGTTAGTATATGGTAAAAAAAGAGTTTCTCAAAATTAAAAATGGTACTCTAAAAATTAAAAAATAAATAAAAGTAAGATAAAAAGTTAAAATTAGAAGAATTTAAATTAAAAATTCAGTACAATTAGGGACCAGTTGTCGATGCCATACAAATATTGAATAAGATTAAAAATTGTGATTGTTGAAGGATAGATCTGTAAATAAAAGCATTAGTAACTCCCCCCCCAAAAAAAAAAGTCGTTCTCAGAACCAAAGTTCTGGTATTTTATTATTATACTTTTCTGTCTATAAGCAATACAAACACACAGAGAAATGTACAAATCTCTAATTTTATAATACATAGTGACAGAAATACATAAGATGAAATCAATTTTTTTTTTTTTTTTTTTTTTTTTTTTTACATTTATGATAAAAGGAAGGTAAATACAAAATTTGTATTTTGATATCTTAATAATTGAATTAGAACAATTATCGTCAGTTAACGAAGATAGAAATGCACTTGAAAATTCATTCTATTAAATACCTCTATATGAATGAATTAATTTTTAATGAGAAATGTTTTGGTTGGTTGTTGACAAATATTAAAAAAGGAAGTTAAATTAAAAATATATATATATATTATATAATAATAATATTGATTAACTATACAAATAAAGATCGTATATTAATGTCAGAATCAACATTTACATTTAAAAGTCCAGAATTTTATTTCGTTCAATTTAAGGATAAAAAGAGCAATAATTTTTTATTTAGTTGCTAGGTATGAAAAATACAAAAAACAGATGTGTTAATAAGTTTGCATAATGGAATTTGATAATCAATTGTTTGATGTATTTTTATTTTTCATAATAATCATATCACACATTCATTCTGTTTTTTTAAAAATCAGATTAGAGTTAGAAATAGATTAAAGGAAGATTACAAGATTCGTTGTCTATCTTAACACGTCGGAAAACTTTGTAAAATTTCGTCATTGTAAATTATTCGTTATTAATTACGTCATTGACTTAGAAAAAGGGCTCATTAACTGGAAGATAAAAGTAACATTAAATGTAAGACAGGATTGGAGTAGTTCTTTTCCTTCGCAAAAAAACTATAAACCTCCTAATATTAAAATCTATAATAATTATATCACCTGGCCTAAAGAAACTGAATACTTAGGTATTATTCTTAATAGTAAACTTAACTACAGATCGTATATCTATAATCTTTAAAATAAATTCAATACTCAATTTAGAGTTCTCTATCTTTTAATTCAGGGGTCTCCAAACTTTTCAGCCTTAGGGCCATACTGTTTACTTCAGTAAGTACCAAGGGCCAAAACCGTTTTAATTTTTTTGCCATTATCTATAATTTCTAGACTATTCGCCGAAATGTTCACTAGTTTATAATGTTAGTGAGATTCATTTCAATTATGTGCAACTATAATCTATTTTTTACTTTTTAGTTTGATTAACTCTAAAAGCATGTTTAATGTTTTTAAACTATAATATTTACTAATTTTTACTATAATATAATACTAATTTTTGTTTACTCAGTTTTTTTGTTGTGTTTACGGTTTATTCTGGTAGCATATTTTTGTTTTTCTCTCTTTATTCAATTCCTTCTATTAGCTCACATTCTCCCTACATATATCTTGTTCAAATTTTCAATCGTTCATAAAATACTTTTATTCATCCACTCAAGTTCAAATACATTTTTTTGAACTTGTATTGGACACTGATGTTAATACAGTTTTTTCAAATATTAATTAAGTAATTAAAATTAATTAATTAATTTTTTAGTTCTTTTAGATTTAAGTTGCATGTATCTACCAATAGATGGCGCCAGATAAACTTAAAAAAATGAATGAAAATTATTTATCATCAAGGACTTTCTACAACAGGGGTCTCCAAACTTTCCAGCCTTAGGGCCATACTGTTTACTCCAGTAAGTACCTAGGGCCAAAACCGATTTAATTTTTCTGCCATTATCTATAATTTCTAGACTAGTCGCCGAGTACGCGCTCTGAGCGAGCATACGCTTGCTAAATTCGCTGGTTCAATTACTATTGTGTGTATCGATACGACTGTGACACTTGATGACATCTAGTGGTTAAAAGCGATAAATAGGTAGGTATATCTACCGAGGGGATGTTCACTAATTTATAATGTTAGTGGAATTCATTTCAATTGTTTGTTAGCTGCTATGCTTAAGTTAAATTTTCTGCGTATTATGCTTGTCATTAAGCTTTTTACCTAGCAAGTAAATAAAACCGAGTTATTATTATTCTGTGTTTTTTATCCAACTTATTACAGCAACAATAAGCTATTCGCTGTCGAGGGCCGGATTGATGACACTAGCGGGACGTAGTTTGGAGACCCCTGTTTTAATCAATGGAAACTACTCTTTACCTCTTAATCTCAAAATATTAATATATCTCTCTTATTTTCGTCCAGTATTAGCTTAAGTAAGCCTAGTTTGGGGTTCTGCTGTAACTTTGAAACTATTCAAAGGCTATAGAACAAAACTCTTAGAATGTTAACAAATTCGCCCTGATGCTTTAGTAACGATATTAAACGAGCTTTCTCGATTTCAAGTTTAGGACGATTTGTTTTCTACAATAATATGTGAAACCTTAATAACCCAGTTTTAAATACCTTACAAAATAACGATTATATTTCTTCCCACAAAAGACCTCGCACTGTTCTAAATATTTGAAATTAATTCCAAATGTTCCTTACCGAATCACGATTTTCTCCTTTCAATTGCACTACGCCCACGCATTGCTCCTCTGTTTCATCCATTTCTCCGGCTCTGACTGATTTATTACCCTCCAACTTGGACTCATCCATTGATATCGGTACTATTTTTTTTCAATATATAGGGATGCGTAAGCATCCTTGATTTTTGATTGAAAATTTTATAATTCATTCTAAATATTAATAATTCTGTTTTGGATGCAACTATGTTTACGTCATTTCTGATTTTAAAAATCGCATCCTGTTCTGATTTTTCATTAACATTGAATCCGGCTCTGACTCATTTATTACCCTCCAACTTGGACTCATCCATTGATATCCATTTTTTTCAATCGTAAGCATCCTTGATTTTTGATTGAAAATTTTATAATTCCATTCTAAATATTAATAATTCTGTTTTGAATTTTATAAGCAACTATGTTTACGTCATTTCTGATTTTAAAAATCGCAAAAGACCTCGCGCTGTTCTGAACATTATTCATTAACATTCCGATATCCTCCTTTCCGAATTACCATGCAGTTTCTCCACTGAGTCACAATTTCCCTTCCAATCGTTTTTGTTTGTTTCTATTGTTTATCTATTTTTTTTTTATTACCTTCTTGAAATTATAATAATAATATTAAAAAAAATTATATACGCATAATTTTTTTAGTTAATAGAAATTCGAATAATTAATTTTTAAATAAATTAATAATATACTTATACTACTTTTTTTCTATCTAATCAATGGGCTAAAAGCTTAAGAAACTTCCCTCACAAAGCAGGAGATAGAGGTTGCTAAGGAACCAAGGTTCTCTGTCAATGTGGCACATCTTCAGCACAAGAATGGTGTAAAAATACAGATTTCAAGTATCTTGTAACTATTTGATTTTGTCATTACAGAATCTAATTGTCACATTTTCCTGTTGCTTTTGTGAAATTTTGTCTAGTACTCGCCGAATCTTATTTCTAAATATTGGTAATTTTTATATTCATCACGAAGCTGTTTAGAAAAATATGGAGCATGCCCATAAATGATGAAATAATCAATTTTTGTTTGCTGTACAGTCATCTTTTTAGCAATGTCGCTATTTAGAAATACAATTTTTAAAAAGGTATACTTGATCAACTACTAGTATATGATGAATGTTCTGTTACACAGAGCAAAGTCCATAGAATTTTTGCCTCAATGACCTTTACAGTATTTAAAAATGTTTGTATTTGACTAAAATTTTATAATTTATAATGGTTGACTAATAGTCCATCTATCTTTTGAAGTAGATGGACTATTATTCAATAAGGTACTTTGCTCATGTGGCTTAAAAATTGATTTTATACTTTTAATTCATTATTACTTATAACTTTTTGATTTAATATGGCTGATGAAGGCTTGCTTACCCACATTACTTAACGAGATCACAATGTTGTAATAAGTATACAATGCAGAAAATTTATTAGTTTTTATTTCTTGTAGCCAGTATTCAGGAAATTCAATTTGCTTTTTGAATTGCTGTTCTTTTAGACATTGCGAATTAATGTTTTAAGCCTAAAAAATTGCCACTTAACTAACTTTTTAGCTATTGCAAATCTGTAATCACCATTTAAAATTTGCAATAGGTATTACTAATTTTTGCAACCATACTTAATAGCTATAAAAATATTGTTAAATTTTTTTATCGCTATATGAAATGAAATTAATATATAATTACGCTGCATAACACAATTTTAAGCTTTTGAACTAACATACATTTTTTTAAATACAAAAATTAATGCAATTTAGAGCAAATTGCACATGCTAATATTTACAGTCACATAAAGAGAATAATAGAACACACATTTTTAAATAAAAAGTTCTTAAGGAATTAAATGATCTTATTACAACAATGTAGTTACTAATTAAATACACCCAAAAATATACTCATGCATGTGATAGGTGTTTCCTTTTAAATAAATGAACATACCAACAGGAAAACGCGATTTCTGAGAGAGAATCCTGTTAAAACTGTCAAAAAAGTTACATTTCATGCATTGCAATTGTAGCCAGGAACTTCAGAGCCTATCATTAAAAAAAAATATATAAACCTAGGACCAATCAAATGACAGTGTTTTCTAGCTTCTGCATGATTACCCTGTTGCTAGATATATTTTTATGTATAAATAAATTTTTTTATGTTTATGTGATGACAGCACTGGAATTTTTTATTTGGAAATTTAATTTTCCCCAATTTTTTTTTCCTAGTTTTCTTCAAAACTTTCCTGACCTTTTTATCAAATTCTCCAGCTTTTCCTTATTTTCAGGTTGAGTGGCCATCCTGGTTTCCTTATATTTAAAAAATTGTTAGGATCATCTTGGCAATAACATCTGCCATCTTCACCTTTACAGCAACAGGATTTTTTAAAACTTAATTTTTTTTTTTTTACCATAATTTTTAATTATTCACCACATAAAATAGTTAGGCCCATTTATTAAAACAACATTAAAAGACAATCATTTACCAGTTTAATTTGAAAAATATTTATTAAAACAATTAAAATATTTTACAATTAAGTGATTCAATAAAAAAAAATTGTCTGCTTTCATTCAGTAAAAAATGTAGTTTCATAACGCTAAGTTATTTTACAGTGAATTTGTTAATGAATTAATTAAGTTAATGAAAGCAGATGATTTCAGGACAATTTTTAAATCTTACATAATCTTTCTACTATGCACCCAATAAAACAATAAATGGAGAGGAAAATAGACTTTAAGTATTACAGTTTTTAAGTTAGAAGAATTTACACACACATTCATTTATTTATACATACATACACATAATGCTATTCAGAAAAAATAGCCATAATATACATGGATTATACACTAAAAACTTGCAGTTTTCAAATTCTTTGTTAAGATTTATATTAAATTCATTCTTAATTTCAGGAACCGAAATACAAGATTAGTAATATTTAAAAATATATATATATCAATTGCAGGCTTGAACGTTGCTTGATAATGAAATGATATATAAATTTACAAGATTTGGTTTATTTATGTAAATTCATGCACACTTAAATTTAAATAATTAACGAATGATTAAAAATCTTGCATCAACATGATGAAATTTTTTTTTCAATGCATATATTCAATGGCGTGATTTTTAAATAAGAAAAGCTTATTCCAATCGTTATCAATAATTAAAACAGTTTTATTGATACTGATAAATACAGTTGATTTACATAAAATGGATGATGATTGAGTAAATAAGAATAAGATGATGAAGTTCATGAATAATGAATACGTCATTAAGTAATTTTTCATAAAAATTTATATGACCATCATTCTTGGTGCAATTGACATCGACATTAACTCTTGGAAGAGAAGCTTGCAGGCATATGGAACACACACTTGTGAAATCTGAAGAAAAATAATTTTTAAATTTCAAAAACAGTTTAACTGATAAAATAAACATTGTATTCTGACTCTAAAGACTATATGGATATTTATATATTGAACTAATAGTTGAAGAATTAATCTTGAATATTTTATGATATATATTATAAAATCTGTATAAATTTTTTTTTTCATAAGAAATGGCAAAATTAAAGATCAACAATCATTTAGACTGTAGCATAATAGATTTAACTAATAGGTTTATTACTATAATTAGTTATTTTAAATATTTGACTGTTAGAAAAACATTCAGTATTTAAAAAACAGCTAAATTTATAAACATTGAATACAATGTTTAATACTTTTAATGTAAAGGCTACTATATTTAACATTTGATTTAAAAAATCCACTAATTTGATAGCTCCAATAAAGAGAACTATTTTTGTTGTATTAACATCGCTTTCTATGAGAGGAAAGAATGCCTTTCATAAAGATAAGGGATAATTTCTATGTATTTATCAATTTCATAAAAATAAAAATCCAGAAAACATCATTTAGATGAAAGATTATTGCAACACATGCTAGTGATAGAATTAACTCATTTACCATTGGATTACAAAATAGGAAACTAGTAAATGACTGAGAAATTTAAAATTTGTGCTTGGAAATTTTCATACTTTAGTATAATAGGCGTATTGCTAGATGATAATTAACAATAAAACATATATGTATCAAACAAAAAATAAAGGTTTTTAATGTTTATGATTACTTTGAATATTTATGAGTTAGATCATAACACTAAAATAATTTTTTCTCTATATATTTCTTGTTTAAATTTAGTTTACTTTGAATATTAACACATAAAAAAAATAATATTAAATAGAAGTTTTTTTGGCAGTCTAACAATGCAGACTAAATTTATATTTTTAAAAACAATGCTTCTGATAAAAAAATTTCTAAATAAATCTAAATTTATTAATTTACAAATTGCTTAAATATATTTTTTGAAAATTACATTTTAAAATAAAAGCTTTGTTTATTGTAGTAAATTTGAGTAATAGTTGGTATTTCTATTTTTATGGTATGAAATGAGATATTTTACTAAATAAGATTTATTAACAAGTAAAAAATAAAATTGAACTATACCTGAGTTTTATTTCGGCAACCCCGGCATTCAAATGTATTATTCTTCAGATTTGCAATTGCTAATAGACCACACAAATTGCATACATGGACCCTGTATGGATCAGAGACTTCAAAAAGACGTTCACGCAGAAATTGAGCTGCCCCATGGGCAATTTGACAATCCCGTTCCATTTCACCAAAACGCAAACCACCATCCCTATAGAAGTGGAGAAAAGGATTTTTAGAAAAATATATGTCAATTTTTTTTTTCACAACATGTATATCTTTAAAAAAGTGAGACATTTCAATTCACTAAACACTATTTCAAAAGATAAAGAGTTTTTAAATTTTTCTATATAAGAATCAAAGGCTTCAATAAATATATAACTGAAAGTTAAATTGTTATTATACATTATATTTTCATTAATTTTCAAACAAATTAAATATTATTCTTACATGCAAATCTAAATTAAAAATCAAGGACTACATTTTTAAAACACTTTTTATAAGTATTATATTACAAAAATGAACAGAGAAAGAAACATTGCATTATACACATCATTTTACTAAAAAATGCATATAAATGAAATATCACACACATAAAAACACTGCATTTCTGTTTTCATATGTTTAATAACATTTTTTCTAGCATTTTCGGTAATTTTACATAACATTGCAAATTTTTAAATATATAGGTTTTTTTTTTCCGAATTTTCTGTTATTTTTTTTTTATTAAATATAAACTGTTCATTCTTATCGTACAATTACATTTTTACAAATACTTTTAAGAATCAACTGCATTTATAACCAGGTTGTTAACAATACCAAAATTTATCTTTTCTTAAGTAATAAAAAACTTCATTGAAGCTGTGAAACACCGGGACTAAAATTGTATTGGTATCTATTGGTCAAAGATTGTAAAAGATTAATAATCTTATAATATATTATAAATTACCTTGCTCTGCCTTCCATAGGTTGTCTGACCAAAATCTGTACAGGACCTCTAGCTCTTGAGTGAATTTTATCATCCACCATATGTTTCAAACGTTGATAATAAGTAGGTCCCAAGAAAATTTGGGCATTCACTTTTCTACCAGTATGCCCATTAAACATGACCTACAAACAAATAAAAAACTTATTCTCAAGCACAAATAAACTCTCATTTAAATAAATATAAACACCAGAAAGAAAATATCGCATACTTCATTTCCTCTGAGATGATAACCATATTCTTGCAATAGATTTGAGATTTTCTGTACATTCACAGTATCGTTAAATGGAGTAGCATCACCAATTTCTCCTTTATTAGCAGATACTTTTCCTTGCAAACATTCAATTAAATGTCCAATGGTCATACGAGATGGAATAGCATGAGGATTAATGATTATATCAGGTGTTAATCCTTCAGCAGTAAAAGGCATGTCCTAAAACATAGAAAATTATAAAAATATGAACATTTATCAAGATCTTTGTCATAATTGTCATTTTTTTAAACAATTATTTTTCGCCTGAATAAAAAAAAAAATATGTAATCAAGTTTCGATACTTACATAACATATGAATGAGTTAAATCCTGATAACTTACATCAAAACTTCTAAATCTAACAAAATCTGTTGTCCAATAAATGCAGTGTTTTAAATCATAACACATTATCAGAGGGAGAAAAAAATCTTTTTGCAAAATGTGCATTTATTAATCTTAGGCATTTAAACAATCCTAGCCAAAAATGAATATCTTTTACATTAAAAGTTCATTAATATGAAAGTGCAGCTTTTTTCATTCACTTAATAAAAACCTATATATCTTAGCACTTTTTCTAACAAGTATTTTAATAGCTCTAATTTCAATACAGTTTTAAAAATTATCTATAAGGTAGAACAATTTTTGAAATAGTGCACCAATATGCATTAGATTCTTACTATCATCACCATTCAATGAAGGATCCAATTTAAAGAAAATAACAGGAGTTGGTGAGCAAAGCAAGTAGAAGGAAAAGCCTCTTAATTGCTTTTAAAAGAAACTGGTTGTTCTATGCACGAAATATTAATAGGATTTCAAATACATATTTTATTGAAAGTTATTAAATAGAAACTCTGCAAGTCCAACTTCATTAATGAAATAAATACGCCGGCTTATGAAAACGAACCTTTGATATCAGTTTTTGATATTTATTAATATATTGTTTCAATTACTTGTTAACCTTAAAAATTAAAAAAGACTTTAATTTATTGATGATTTAGGATTAAATGAATAAATAATTGGGAATACCTCTTGTCGATAAGTAATACCACAGGTTCCTTTTTGCCCATGTCTTGAAGCAAATTTGTCTCCAATTTGAGGAATACGAACTGAACGAACCCTGATTTTGCAAAATATATATCCTTCAGAGTTCAATGTCAACATCACTTGATCAACAATACCTGTTTCACTATTCCTTAGAAATGTGCTAGCATCTCGCTTCGTGAAACGCTTTGTAGTACTTTCAAGCTAAGGATAATAAATAATAATTAAAAACTTGACAAAAATTAAAACAAATCAAAATGACATCAATTTAAGATATTCAATTACATCATCATCATTTTCTGGGAGAGTAATAGTTTTCCCAATAATAACATCATCCCCCGAAACTCTTGTGCCAGGGGCAATAATTCCATCATCATCCAATTTTTCATAAATAGCATTACGCATACCTATAACAAAATAGAAATAGTTATATTAAAATAATAGCAAATTAAATGAAACCTGTTGAATTAAAAATCTACATTTATTAAAAAAAAATCTTATGTTTTTGTTAGCAAAGACGATTTTCTTCAATAATAAAATTACTATATAATGCAACTTTAAAAGCAATTACAATAATTGATTTTGAGCCTTATCTATTATATAATATATAGTAATTTTCCAAACATTTATAATAGTTTTATAGATTTTAAACATAAATGACTTCTAATAGAAATATTTACAGATTAAAAATGTATTTTATAATTACTTGTTTCAGTTCAATTTAATTTGAAATTATGTTAATATAGGAAATTTAAAATTTAAAACAAATTTTTATATCGATTTTGCATTATAAAAATAGAGGCAGATTTTGCTTCTTTTAAGAAGGAGTTTTAAATTTTTGTTCATAACAACCACAAAATCTTGCTTTGATCAATAAAAGATTTTCTCGTGTTTGATGACTTATATTAGATCTAAACTTAACCTAGTTTTGATAGTGAGTCTAAATATTCTTTCACACTCTACATTAATATATGGAATTGTCAGAATGAAAAAGGCACTAAATTAGTTAATATTTGAATGTTCTACTATTTCATATTTCTAATCAGATTTTAAAGGGTAGCAATTAGCAATCATTGCCAATTTGGTAATCTTTCAATTTACAATGAGCAAAACTATGATTGTAACTTACAAGCTACATATATTTCCTCTCAGGG
This sequence comes from Caerostris extrusa, assembly GCA_021605095.1. Lineage (NCBI taxonomy): Eukaryota > Metazoa > Arthropoda > Arachnida > Araneae > Araneidae > Caerostris > Caerostris extrusa. The sequence continues at coordinate 52,676 of BPLR01020304.1, read as the reverse complement.
TGAGAGACTTAGACCAATTAAATATTTATCAACAGCAGCACATATCATTTATTGGGAATTTGAGATAAATGCATTTGATGTAATTATTTTTTTAGAATCACATTTTGGGTTGTAAATCTTCAGCCAAGACACGTGAAAATCGACAGAAAATCTTAACAGAATAAAGGAGGATATGAAACAATTTGGTTGGCAGGGGAACACCCAAAAACTCTGGCAGATGTATACAATTGATTTTAAAAAGCAAATTCAGATATTGAGCAGGTTAAACTGTTATTTAATCTAATGTTCTGCTAATAAACAAATAAAAATCTTAATATTTTATACTAGCATAATTACTACTAATATGATTATTTTATAACAGGAGTAAATTTAATTTGTTGTTTAAAATGTACATCTATTTAATTATTGCTAAATAAAAATACATCACATTTGTTACTCTAATGCAATAAATCTTTATGATATATTTAGGCAAGAAGAGAAAACTTAATTCCTCTTTCATTAGCATTATTTCAAATAGCTCAAGCAACTCTATTTTATTTGTCCAATTACAACAATCTTTTTATTCTTAAATAAGTTTTTACTTGAAAGTAATGGTGTAACATAAATGCAAAAAAATCAGAATAGAATAGGAAAAGAATCCAACAATAACAAATTAAGTTACACAGGACATATTCCAATATTGCATTAACTTTAAGAATGTGAAATACAAAATTTACCTTGGCATGTTTCTCTAGTAGGTTTTTCGAATTGCTCTTCTTGATCTCCAATTTGTTTCTGTTCAGCATCTTTATATGCTCGATAAAACACTGATCTGTAAAAATGTATATAAAATTAGTGATATTAATGAATATATATTCAAATTAAAACACCTAACAACTAAATAACGCCAAATTTACCTGAAAAATCCTCGGTCAATAGCAGAAGCATTCAAAATAATGGAATCTTCTTGATTGTATCCAGTATATGACATAATTGCTACAATTGAATTGATTCCAGCAGGCAATTCTCTGAAACGCAAGTACTCCATAGATCTTGTTGTAACAAGTGGTTTCTGTGGATAGTAAAGCACATGTGCAAGAGTGTCCATACGTACATGAAAGTTTGTGATATATACACCCATAGCTTGTTTACCCATAGCAGACTGGTAAGTATTACGGGAGACTAAAAAGAAAAAAAAAAAAAAATTAAAAAGATGCTTCTTGATTTAAATGAACAACAATTTAAAAATATTTAACTGTTATAAATATATGGAATTTAAAAACAAATAAAACTTTTCCAAACGAGTAACAAAGAAAAAAAATTGCAAATGTTATAGCTAAGGATTAAATAAATCAATAAAACATTTAATATACAGTTAACAACTTATTATTTTTAGAACGAATACTACTAGCAAAATTATTTCTTAAGGTGAAGGAATTACAAAAATCTGAAAATTAGGATTCACACATCTAAAGATAAAATAGCATATTTTTTAAAACAAATTTCTAATGTTTATGTTTAATGACTATGGTTTAAGAAATATAATGAAAATACAAAATAAAATTACTTACTTGATTATGATCAGGGAAAGGAATAATAGAAGCACAAACACCCAACATCATAGATGGATGAATTTCACAATGAGTGTAGGTTGAACAATATGCTTGTCCTTTGTCTTCTAATAGATCATCAGGTGTCATGGCTAACATAACAGTCTCTTCTTCCAGAGTATCGATGTATTCAACAACACCATTTGCAACTAAATCTTGCCAACTATTAAAAAATATAATCCACTTATTAGAAATATTTTCATATAGATGATTTAATAACATGGAAAATAAAAGGTAGCAGTTATCAATTTTTAAAAAATATTTTAACATAAAAACGTACCTGTAACTGTTGTATTCTCTTTCTTTTAAACGATCTACATGTCTCTTTTTTAATAGAAGTTTTTGATTTTCAACGATAAGTAAGGGACGACATATTCTGCCAGCATCAGTATAGATACGAATTTCTCTATCACGAATATCTCTAACCATAGATACCTGTTAAAATTTAAAATAAATGCAAATCCTTTATAAAAACATTTTAATATAATTTTCAAACTCAAGATAAAATGTTTTATTTTGAATTGCCTGAAAATAAAAATTTGAAATAGCAACTAAATTATAGGAAAACAAATAAAAATATCTTTTATTTTATTCTTTATAAAATAAAAAAAAAAAAAAAAAAAAAAATGAAGATATTACACAAAATTTTTAACAATTACAATAGCTTTTATATGATAACTTTTTAAAAATAACTTAGTTTTACTTTAAGTATACGGATTTAAAGAAATTGGAGTGTTCATTATAATTTATATTGCAATTTTATAATAATTAAATGTAAGGTCTTTTCAAATACCATCATTTTTTTCTAAATGATAATTTTTTTTTATTATTATAAGAACAAAATTAAATAAGCCAATATTGGGAAAAAATAAACCTCATTTAGATTTTAATTATAAAACATTTTTAGAAGTCGAAATAAATGCACACCTCAGACACAATGATGTCCATTTGACGTCTCAATTTCCTTAATGTATTCATCAACTGATCAGGATCTCTGTGAATACCAACCCAGCAGCCATTGACAAAAATCTTAGTAGCTCTAAAATTTATAAATTAAAATTTTATAAGAAATTTTTTTAATTCTAACAATACACTGTTTTAATTTAAAAATTCATCTCAGAACTTACTCAGCAATTGCTGAAGGTGCAATTTCTTCCAGATTTTCCATACTCCACTCTTCTAAAAACTCCAAAATGGGAGATGGTTGGGAACCCACAGAAATGTAAGCCATAAGAGCAAGATTCTTTACTAGACCGACAGCATGGCCCTGTAATTATTTTGAGAACAAGATTTTAAAGAATACTAAATAAAATATCATGAACAAAATTTTAAACAAAAAAAGTAAAGGAAAAAAAAATGCTTCTTAAAGAAATTTTTACCTCTGGTGTTTCAGCAGGGCATATCATTCCCCACAATGTATTGTGCAATTGACGAGGCTTAGCCAATTTTCCGTCCCTACCAATTGGCGAATTCACACGTCGAAGATGGGAAAGAGTAGAAGCAAAAGTAAGGCGATTCAACACCTGTAAAAGAGAGGAAAATATAAATATCTACATAAAAAATTATTGTATAAACTTTTGCAACATTAAAAGTATGATTTTCAAAACTTCGTGAATAATGTATGTTACAGATTAACTCACTTTAATCAAATTTTAGACAAAAGAAAAAGGGCAATTAATAGTTGTAATTCAATTATTAAAAAAAAAAAAATAAAGATATTAGACAACATTAAGAAGTTTTTTTAATTAAGCTCATAGAAATGCTTTAAAATTTTCATTAAATTAAATAAATTATAAAAACCTACAATACCCGTACAGAAACTTTAAACAGATATAATCTAACATCTACCATACATAAACTTGGATAAATTAAAATTAGATTAGAAAAAGTAATGTATCAGATTAACTGTTTATAATTTATTCTCGTAATCCTCTAAAAATTTAAAGATGAGAAATTTTTAATATTTTAGACTAAAAATTTAAAATGTTATCTAAGTACCTGAGATACTCCAGCTCTGGCTTGATGAGCTTTCTTCTGATCACCCCAATTTCCAGTAGCTAATGAATATCTTAATCCATCTGTTATAATCCTAGTTTTGATAGCCAATTCCAGATTGAAATCTTTACCACGGTCAATGAATTTTTGGGCATACATTCGTACTTCTTTTGTCAATGTGCGGAACAAACCACGGAACAAGAAAGCAAGCAAAGGACCAGCAAGATCTAAACGTTTATTTCCATAATGATCCCTGTCATCCAATTCTCGACGTCCAAGAGCAGCCAGAAGTAGACGATGTACCATGTACCTTAATTATCACAAATATTTTATAATTAAAAAACATTGTTTAGCAATAGGCTCAGAAAGTCATAAATATCCACAGAAAAGGATGGTAAAATAAAAAAAAGTTAGGATCATGTGCATTTAATTTATTACTTTATTAGTGGATTTAGAAATTTAAGTTATGTGAACTTAATTTTAAAAAATTTGAAGTGAATTATGTGAACTTAATTTTTCAAGGAATAACTACAACAAAATTTGGAAGAAATAATGCAAGTATAAATTTTTATCTTAGTATTTACACATAAGTATACATTTTAAATTCAAAATAATTAATTAATGGAAAAGAAACCACATATTTTGAAGTGTTAACTATAGACAATTAAATTAGAAAATACTTTTTAATACAAAAATTATTTTGAAATATTACTAACCCCAAGTAATAAGCCTTCTTAGTTTCACAGAAATCACTAACACCAACATGAGGTAACATTTCTTTTTGTAAGATTTCTCTAGCATATTTAATACGTTTTTCTTTTGTTACACCAGGTCTTGCACCACGAGATCCAATAAAGTTCAGGGCCACATTTTGCTCTTGGATCACAAAGGCTTCATCAAGAGATGGCTTCACCTAAAATGATAAATTTAACATATTAATATTTAAAATTATTAAATATATCTTTTATATTGCCTATCACTTTTAGATTTAATGGAAAACAAATGTTGATAGATAAAATAAAGTTACAAACCCATTTGAGAAAAACTTGTAAAATTTAAATAAACTTTTAAAATTTATCATTTTTCTAGGCAATTAAAATGTGGAATTTTGAAATAACAATAATAAAAAGGAGAGAGGAGTTCTACATTACCCTTTTGAAATTCCTCCCCCTCCCCCCAATGCCCATCTACCCTTCACATTTTTTTTTGCTGATTTTAGGTTTCTCACACTCCACTCTTTTCTCCATTTCTATTTTTAAGAACCATAGCATTGGGGCAGATAAAGAATCAGGATTGCTAACAGAAACTGTGAAAAATATTTTCCTACCTAAACTTACATTTTCCTGACTTAAGACTAATAATTAAATTAGTTTTCTGGTTTCTCCCTACTCAGAATCACTGTATGCATACAATATACATTATTAATAACACTTTTACCAGTTATCATATGAAATATATATATATATTATGAAATTTGATTTTAACAAAATAGAATAAACATCCTATAAAAATCTTTTAAGGAAACAGATAATTTTAGATTAGAAATGATTTAAAATGTCTAAGTCTATAACATAATTTTTGCTTTATTTTAAGAGTTATTTCAAAATGATGTGCAATAGATTTATCATAAAATATCAATACATAGAAATATAATATACATAAAATATATTTTAATTCTTTTAAAGGATTGGGCATTATAATAGCAAATAAATGAAGAAGAAGCAAACTCACCATTTCCATCATTTCTTGATCTTCAAAGTCGTAGATAATATGTTCAAGAATATCTCTATCAGCTACAAACCCCAGAGCTCTAAAAACAATCATGATAGGTATTTCTTGCTTAATGTAAGGCAAAATGGCTATGATTCTTTGTCCTATGGCACTTTTGCGGACACCCTTGAAATAAAAGTTTAGCACATCAACTAATGTATTTTTAAAAAGTTTAAGCTAATTAAAAAAAAAAAAAAAAAAAAAAAATATACAAATAAAACAAATATAAAATTTTATGAAAATTAATTCCTTACCTGACCACCTCTAGCAAGCATGTTTACCCAAAGAGTACTAGTTGGTCGGGAAGAATGCTCCAAGCAAGATCTGCATTCAGATTTGTAAGCATATTTTGAATCTTTCATTTGAAACACATACACTGAATTTGTAGCCATTTTTTCTTGAGCAATCAAAACCTATAAAAATTTGTTATGGCATGTAGTACACAATTTAAAGTCATACAACAAAAAGAAATTAAATAGGCATTTATTATTTTGATTATTGAAGTCTAAACCTGTTTTAATCACTTAACAATTTGCTTCATGTTTAAATTTAAATATAATAATTATTAAGACCATATTACTAAATGTTCTCCAAATAAAATATATTCTTCAAACAGTTTCAAATTAAGAGTACTTTACAATTATATAAGTTGTATTATGGATAACTGTAATGTAAATTTTATTACCATTTATATAAAAACATTACAACGAAATAAATTATTTGTGCACACAATACGAATAAACCGCTATGCAGAAGTATTTTAAATATATTCATAAAGGCAAAGATCCTCAAATTCTAAAATTAAGGAAGTTCGATAAGGTTCATTAAATTCTATTCTTGTGAAGGAAAAAAAAGAAAACTAACATATGGTGTGTAGTCATGTGAATAAACAGTTTAAAATATTTATCTCATATGTATATCCCTTCACACTCATTTGAAGTACTTTAATATTTACCATGCAATGTTTATTAATATGGTGCAGCTTTGATAATCCTTGGTTAAATGCCCTTATAATAAAATAAATTTTGAACAATCTGTGATATAACCAACCAAGCCTAATTTAGGAAAACACAAAAATTTTGATATCTTCAAAGCAGGTTTGAAAATAAGATCCTGTCCGATATCTTTAATAAATATTCATGAAATGTGATTTAAATATTAATGTAAATCGCTTTGGCAATTTCATAATAAAAGACCATTTTTTTTATTATGTATTTTTTTTTATCATGTATTCTTTCTCGCACTTTTTGGCAGCCAACCTTAATATAGTAAAATAATAATCTGTATGCACACATATATATAGTTGTTTTTTTAAATCTAGAAATAGTAATTTTTTCCCCTAAGAGTTATTATACTATAAGAGTGTAAATACAATTAACTATGCACTATTTTATCTAACTGATAATTCTTAACCTGTAGTAATGTGCACCTACATGCACCCTTGATTTCTTCAATATTTTATTTTTACCCAAGGTGAGAAAAAAAAAATCAATGATTTTCCTAACACTTCATATATTTTTTAATGTATTCATATATTGACCTATTTTAAATTTTTTATTGAAATTAGGCACGTCCACAGGGGCTGGCAAGCTTTATTATCCTTGCTTAAATGCAGTTATAGTAGTAAAATAAATTTTAAACAATTTGTGATGCAATCAACTACGAGTGAAATAAATGTACAGATTCAAACTTATGGTCACTTTCTACAGGCCCAACTGCTTTTTGTTAATTATTTAGTATTTTAATAATTTGCTTATAACATTTTTTTTATAAATAAATTTATTTTTTTTGTACATTTTAGTTTTAAGGTTCTTTTTTTTTTATGTATTTGAATCAAATTAGTGCAATGTAAAAATCAACACAATAATTAATATATGGAATTTTGGCATCATATACCTTTTCGATTACTTATAGCTTAGTATGACCTATTGAAATTTTATAAACAGTTGGTTTTATTTTGTTAAGCCCCTCCCAAGTCAAAATTCTAAATGCTAGTTTTATTGTAATCAAGTCAAAGTTTTTTTTTTCCCAACATATATTGGCTATATTACTATAAATATGAAAAAAACAAACTTATTTATTAAAAACCACCACTAATTCATTTTTTCCAAAAAGGCTTTTTCCCAACAATTAATGGCTTATTTCTATTTGCGTTGATGAAAAGAAAATTAACCAAAACATTGAAGATAGCATTTATGTCTTTTATAAAACCAAAGCAGATGTTCATATTTATTACAATCAATCAATAAATGAGAAAATAAATACCATTAGTTAATTTTCAAACATACTAATTTTCAGAAACAATATCAATATACTAGTTAAAATTTTTAATTTATATTAATAAAATGCAAAATACATTACTTTTTCTGATCCGTTGATGATAAAGTAACCACCAGGATCAAGAGGACATTCGTTCAATTCAGTCAAATCTCGATCAGTGAGTCCACTGAGAAGGCAATATGTAGACCTTAACATGATAGGAATTTTTCCTATGAAACTCTTTTGCAACTGAGTTTCAACAGGCTCTTCTCCGTCTTTAAATACGGTCTTTGTAATATCCACATACAAAGGAGCTGAGTAACTATATGAATATAACAAGAATTAAACACAAATATTAAAAATGTGAAGATGAAAATTAAAAGATTTATTTAGAGAAGATACTAAATTAATAAAAAAGTAAAAAATGAATAGAAATATTTTTATTATCTCGCAATGAGAACCAATTGTTTTATTTTTAAGCCACTGAAAGAAAAAAAAAAATTCTCAACCGTTAACAATAAAACACATGGTGAATTAAATTCTTTTTTGTTTTCAACATATTTGCAAAAATTTGAGCAAATATATATATATATTTTTAAAAATTTAATATTTCTTGAAATAATAAACTTATATGAGTTATTACTTTTTTTTCTGAAATTTATCATTACAGCTTTTAAAAATTATTTTGTAGAAAAATTTCACTTAAGAATTATAATACATGATTAAAAATAGAATTCTTACGTTAGGTTTCTTAACCTAGCTTCATTAGGCATCATGGGACTTGGAGCACCATCTTTTTCCCAATGTGTAGGTTTTGATAAATAAATCTGTTCAAACTTTATTACATAACGAGGCTACAAGAATAATAATTAAAAAAAAAAAGATAAAATCTGATATATATTAGCCTATAACACTTTAAAAACTAAAGAAAATGTAGTTTTACTAATATTTTTAAAATCCTGAATTATGTTAGAGGAATAAATAAATAAAAAAAGAGCTACTAGATTTAAAAATACATTCAAACATTTTATGTGAATGAATGTATGAAGATAAATTTAAACTAAAATAAAACGCAATTTGTTTTTGATTTTCTGAAATTTATTTACTTGTGTTTTTTTTGAAACACAACCTGTAAATATTTTTTCCATTTTTATCATGGCTGTTTCACACATATTTTTCCACCAAATTACAATTTTAAATGTCATTTGTTAATTTTTATATTATTATGACATTGAAAAGCCTTTATCTCAACAACAGATAAAAAAAATATCACTAAAAGTTAAAACAAAGAAAATAAATGAACTGGCAGAAATCATCCACAGATGCATTTCATTTTTTACAGTAAAAAATTATGAGTTTGAATTATAGGAAAGAAATTACAGCAGTTTTATTTATCAAATTCTGATCTTTTAATTTAAAATATAAAATTAGATTTAGAAAGTTATTAAAATATCATTGTTAAATTGCAATCAACATTAGAATCCACATCAAATTAAATATATATTCATGAAATAACAACGATTAAAAAAAAAAAAAAAAAACCCCGAGGAGGTATTTACCAAACATGTTTCAAGAAAATCAAGCAAGAATTCATTCAGGAATGTAAATCAAATAAGACAAAAAAAAATCACATGAAAACTTAAAATTTTGAGCAGACAATGAATGGAATGAAATAAAATTATCTCGAATAATTTATAGATTTTATATTTACAAAAGATAAAAATTTTAAATAGTATCACAATCAATTAATTTAATCATAAATAATTAATAAGTTCCTTGTCTTGATTATCTATTCATTCATACACACTGACATGCAAGTATGGTTGCTATCAAAATTCTTAATATACTTTTATAGAACTAATTTTCTAAGGGGGAAAAAATTCTACCCAGTGGTCTATAAAAGTATTAAGCAGATAATACGTATAATTATAAAATTTTAGGTTAAAATTTTAGTACTCATTTTAAATAATTCAAATTATTGTCTTAAAATATCAAGTTAAGGAAAATATCAGATCAGTTCGTTGCAGTTAATTCATTAATAAACATAATATTGAAAAGATTGTAAGTATATATTGCTTTAATGTATTATTCTATTCATAAAATATTTGATGATCTTTTTATTTCAAAATATCTGAAATATAATTTTGTTAGCAATTACTTCTGTAAATTAACTAATTTTTACAAATGAATTTTTTAATATCAATGATATACAAGATATACTTACAGGATTTTCAACTTCTCCTGAAGCATGTTGAGCTTCAGCTTGCAATTCTATAGGTGGAGTATCTTCCACAATGCGTTGTACAGACATTTGTATGAACTCATCAAAAGAGTCGAGCTGTTGTCGAACAAGACCTTTCTCATCAAAATATGCACTGATGACAATCCAACAGGCTTCCTGCCATAAATCTGCAGTGATTTCCTCTTCATCTTCCTCAAAAGTTTCTGAAAAAAATAAAGAAATTGGCATTTTAATATAAGTTACAATCATAAATATAAACATTAATGTAAATTTACATGCAACTTTTATTTTAAATCAACATGAGGATATTGTATCATAAATAATTCTGTAAAAATAGCAAAAAATATGCATGGAAATGTACTTTTAATTGACAAGAAAGTCACTTAAGATAATTCTTGATCATGGAGTTTCAGAGGTAAAGCTTGCTTTTTATAAATCAAAATAATAAGTCCTTTGTAATCAAAAAATAAGTCCTAGCCTGCATTATTTTATGATATCTATCAATGATATTCTATGTATTAAAATACTTAAAAAACAAAAACAAAACACCATTTAATTTTTTTTTTTAAATCTAAGAGTTCTTTCTTGGCGCAACAGCTACATTGTAATATATAAATAATTTACTATATTTTCCAGCTAGTTATTAACACATGCAGAAAAATTTTTTTTAAAAAATCTTTATGAATATAGCTATTAAGTTATATACATATCTGCCCTATTATAAAATAGAAAAATGGCAAAGATTTTATGAAGTTCTGGGAAATAAATACAGGAAACTATATTTAGTCAATAAACAGACAACAAGCAGATAGTTTATACCTTTTTAATGGAATAATATAATTAAAAAATATTGCATTACAAAAGATTCATAATTACAATAGATGCTTATCCAATAAATATTGTTTAAAAGAGATGTATAAAATTATTTGCATAACAATATAATGGAGTTTTTCCTCTTTAAAATTAGCTTATTCCTGCAATAGTCTTTATGCAATTTTTCTACCATCAAGGCGAAAAATTTAACCAAAATATTTTAACATACTTGTATAAAAATGCCTGCATAAAAAAAAAAAAAAGTTAACTAATAATTATTTTGCAAATAAATAATTATCGTAAATCTGGGATCAACAGTAGTTACTTCAAATATTAAAATTATTTCAAGTGAGAAAGAATTATACCGAAATACATACTTTATGATGCTAAAAAGAATTAATGACATGCTGCAATAACGGGAAAATGGTGCCTTTAGTTACAAATTATACTAGGTAAATGTACCACTTTTTGATAGCTTAACTTACAAAAAATTATTTAATAATATTAGTAAATAAAAAAAATTTCCAAACTATTAATAATTACGTTACATTAATGAAATGCGTTGTTTATACAGAACTGTCATAAAAAAAAATTTGTGAACAATGTTGATTGAATACCCATTCTCCCCACAAAACCCCGTATTTTTGTGTAAAAAAAGACTTTATTTCTTATATATTATCCTATATCCCTAACATAGTATGCAAACACAATTTATGAATACATAGTCAAAAAAAAATATATAGTAAAATAAGTGCCGATCATAATACTGCGTTTCTTGTTGGTAACCAATAAAGTAAAATATTTACGTCAATTGTTTATAATCATTTATATACATATTATATTTGTTACACGTATCTTACCATCTTCTGGTTCATACATGATTACTATGTTTATCAACACAAAAATTAATTAAATTTATCCATGATGAGAGAAAAAAAAAGAAGAAAGTAAGAAAAATGTAAATCATCGGTATGGAAACGTAACAAGAAATTTATGATCAGTAAATATGCGTTGATAAAATATCCCATCATTGTTGAATAAAGATGTCGAGTGCCTGAACGCGAAGCGTTCATCTACTCAATGGTATGTGAAGGCAGTAGGAAAGAAAAGTCATGATAAATAGATAATAGTAATCGTATGATGAGAGAAAAAAAGAAGAAAGTAAGAAAATGTAAATCATCGGTATGGAAACGTAACAAGAAATTTATGATCAGTAAATATGCGTTGAAGTAAAATATCTAAAAAGCGATAAGTGAGCAGGAAATTATGGTGGTTTGAGGCTTCGATTCCATTTAGAAGTAGAGAAAGGATACTTGTATTTTCCATTCAATTGCGTAAATATAGTTTGTGCCTTGATGAGAGGATTTTCGTGAGTAGCAATGGTATTGAAGAAATTTCTAGAAAGTTTAGTAATATAGTTGTCAATAGAGTCAATTTTTAAATCTTGATGAATTGTAGAGTTGCGGACAAACCAGGGTGCTCCAGTGATAATACGAAGAAGTTTGTTTTGAATAATTTGTACAGATTTCTTGTTAGATTGTGCAGCTAGACCCCAGATTGGGGCAGCATAGGTAAGGATAGGCCTGAGAACTTGTTTGTAGAGAAGAAGTTTGTTTGACAAAGTTAATTTAGAAAATTTATTAATGAGTGGTAGAGTGAGATAAAATTTTTTTCCAACATTTTTCTTTGATTTTTTGAATATGAGCTCGAAACGTAAGTTTATTGTCTATAATTAAGCCGAGATATTTAATATTAGTCGCCCATTCAATTTGTTGATCAAAAAGGGAGAGATTAATATATGGTTGTCTGGCGTGTCCTTTTCGGAAAATGATAGCTTGAGATTTAGAGACATTAATTGCGATGCGCCATTTAGTTAGCCAATCCTCTAGGATATTCAGAAAATTTTGAAGAGTATTGATGACATAAAGAATAGAAGCACCTTGGGCAAGAGCAGCAGAATCGTCAGCAAATAGGCAAGTGGAAATGTTAGTGCACTGAGGAAAGTCATAGGTAAAGATATTGTAGAGAATAGGACTTAGCACGCTTCCTTGAGGTGTACCAGCACAAATACGACCGATTTTGGAGAATTCATTATGAAGTCGAACTTGAAAGGTTCTATTTTTAAGATAATTTGTAATGATAAGTGTGATCCAAGTTGGAAATTGAAGTTTGATCATTTTGTAGATCAGTCCATTGTGCCACAGTCGATCGAAAGCTTTTTTGACATCTAGAAAGACACCTCCTGTAAAAAATTTATAGTTATATCCTTCAGTGATGATATTGGTGACACGTAGAAGTTGATGACAAGTTGAGTGATGTTGACGGAATCCAAATTGTTCTGCTGGAATTATGGAATTTTTATCGCAAAAAGAAGTAATATGTCTCACTAAGAGTTTTTCGTAAAGTTTTCCTACACAGCTAAGGAGACTGATGGGCCGATAATTTTGAGGAAATTTCCTATCTTGGCCAGGTTTAGGGAACATGATGATATTTGCTTTTTTCCAGATAGGAGGGAAGTAGTGATATTTAGTACAGCTGTTGTAGATTTTTGCAAGATGAGTAATGGCATTAAGGGGGAGACACATTAAGGCTTTATTTGGAATGTTGTCAGGTCCAGAAGATTTCCGAATGTTGAGATTCTTGATTAAGTTAACTATGTCAGATGGAGAAAAAAAATATTGTTATGATAATTTTGATGATCAGCTAGAAAGGAAGTTACTGCATCTTCAACATGCTCAATTTGAGAGTAATCGCAAGGCTCAGTGTTTTCTTGAAAGGAGAGTTCAAGGTTTTCAGCAAAAGAGTTCGCTTTATCAGAAGATGAGAATATAAGACCTGTGGATCCAACCAGTGGAGGAATTTTGGGATATTTTTGGTAAAATGTTTGTTAATTTTGAAGAGAGAATTATCTTCTGGATTTAGGCCTAATAAAAATTCATTCCATCTGTCATTTTTTAATTTGTGAATCATTTGCTTTATTTCTTTTTTGAAGCTTGTTGACGGATTGCTTGAACGGAGGAAACCTGGTATCTTGCCATAATTTACGAATTCTGTTTTTTTCCGCAATTTTAGAGGTGATTTCAGTAGAAGTTTTTGGTGTGGTGTACTGAGTTCTTTAGATTTGCTAGCAAGGTTGATAGCAGAAGTAACAGCATAGTTAAATTTATCAATTATTTTGTCAATATCTTGAATATTGGAGATGACTGGATTACCAGGAATGCTTTGAGAGAGAATTTTAGTAAAAATATTCCAATTGGTAGTTGTGATTATGCTATTGAGGAAGGGCGTAAATGAATTATGAGAGACTTCAACTATCACAGGGTTATGATCACTGGAAAGATCGTTGATAGAAGAAGCAGGCCCGGCGTTTAAATTTTTAAGAAGTGTGATGTCAAGAGTACTATTGCAAGGACTGTGAAGGCAGAAATATGTGGGATCATTAGGAGCAATAACATTGAATGCATTAAGATTTGTCCAATCGAAGGGAATAGAACCATTTATGTTGCTGCGTCCATTATTCCATGCAGGATGCTTGAATTGAAGTCACCAAGTAGAAGTACTTGTTGATTGGAGTTCACTCGTGTAATTAAGCTGCTATGGATAGACATTTAATGCCTAAGGTAAGTTAATTAATTGTTCTTTATATTCTTAATAACAATAATTATTGAGGTTGATATTGTCTTTGATCAATGAATGTCCTTAGTATGTTAATGAATGTGATTTTGTATTTTCTATAATATTTATATAAACACATAAGCTTAAGCATGTAGAAGAGTCTTGATTTTGTCTTTTATACCAAATAGATATAGGTCTGTATTTATATATTTTAACATTTTATTTGAATTCATGAGGTTAACTTTTGTATGATTTTTTTTTTTTTTTTGTTTGTTTCTTATTAGATTTCAAGATATTTTGTAAAAAAGCTATCCATGTTTGAGTCATCTGACAGACAAGCAGCCTGTATTCCAGATTGTGCAATGACTATTTCTGTATCTGTAACAATGTCTACATTTTCTGCTTTACATCTTGCCGATAGTTGCTTAATCCATTATTTATGCTCTTTTTTATGTTATAATTTTTAATTTGTTGTTTCTTTTAAATACTTCTAATCCATATTCATCTGTATTCGAATACAAACAAATTCTATTTCAGAGTTTCCAGCGACTGTTTTTGCTGCTGTGCTGGTAAGAAAGTTTGCATGTACTATACATGCTGTTGTTTTGTCTTGCTCTCCTTCATGATTTTGCTTTTCTTTTTTTCATTAATCACTTTATTAAATTATTTAATATGAATTTTGAAATATTTTCTACTTGCTCTTATAAAGATTCCTAATTCATATATTGATACATCAATCTCAGTATTATCCTTCTGCTATTTCTTATCCTTCTTTATCCATTGCACAATCTAACTCTTGTTTTCTGCTTTAATTCTTCTTTTATATTTCCCTGTGCATTGTCAGTCTTATCTAATATACTGAAAAGAAATCATGTTGGAGGTAGTAGTATGTACTAAATTTCCCCAAAAGTGTGAACTTTGTAAAGAGATATTTTCAAAATCTTTTTATTGTTTAAAGAAATTTAAAATCATATATATCAAGGAGCACATATTTTAACCATTCTGGAAACCTAAGCTACCTTCTATTACATTGGGTGATTTTAAAAATGAATCTGATTGTTCTGAAAAAGATAATATATCTAAAACAGATCCTACTGTATAAAATGCAATTAGCAATGCATGGTTAGAAGTTTCATCACTTTTGAAATGAAATTATAATGCCTTTTTTTGCATTAAAAAAATTGTAACAAGGACAAAAACCTATAAAGTCCATTTTTGGTTTTATCCTGAGTGTAAAGAGGTTTTTAATAATCTAATGACTAACCAGTTATAAGGAAATTAAAATGGCAGATGGGGATGTTATTCCAACAAAAAGCAATTCTTGGGTGGTTGAATTTCAGTGTAATAAATTGAAATCTTATACAGTACAATTAATAAAATTTGTCCCCTTTTAGATAGCTGTTACATTAACTGTGTACCACTATGTGGTCATCAATATAAATGTAATTACAATATCAATAGTTTATGTAAGCATATTCATAAAGTTCATATATTATCTATTAATACAAGAATGCAAACTGTTGGTAATATCATTGATATGGATAATAACTAAAACTACTCATGATTTCACAATGAAGTATAACAAACTGTTAAGTTATGTATCTAAGAAAGAAGAGTGTAAACGATTATGTACAGAATCTCTGCAAGTCGAACTTCAAAGGAGACGCCAAATAATTCGAGTTATAGAGTTTTCGACTCATATGGATTTTGTAAGGAACTAATCAACTTGTAGAGGTTTAGATTCTTTCTAACTTATTTTCAGTTAGGTAAAATAAATAAAAATTCAAGTTACAGAGGTAATAAACATGTTTATTTTTAACTTAAAAGTTATATTATGTACTACAATAAAAAATCAAAATTCCTCCTTCAACCATTTAAGTAAGCACTCCAAGCTGGGATATTCTGCAATTTGTTGCCTTTTGCAGGACAAACTTTGACCGTTTCCAATTTTTTTCATGGTGTCTGATTCTTTTTATTATTATTGTTGTTGTTGACAGAGTACTCATTGGTAGGCCAAATTGTTCAGCAATGTCTTTCTTCTTTTGACAACTCTTCACAGCTTCACGCACTTCAAAGTTTTCAGTTTACGTTTCACAGCACTCATTTTTTACAATATTATTTGTATAGTGTTGTTAAAATAAGTGTGTATTGCAATAAAACCAAACTACTGATATTTTTGCAATCGACAACAAAAGATTTGCTTCGCTAGAGTTCAAATGAAATCAATAACAATAATAAGAATTGGTTATTTTATTTACTGTATACTCATACATTGTTTTGTAAGAAACAATGACATGCATTGTCGGCAAATCCTTAAAGTCGGTAACTTATTTTCTTCGAACTATAGAGGTAATTAGTTTCAAATGATCGAGTTGTAAAGGTTGTAAAATCAAATTTTGCTAATGTTCGTAATACAGAGGTCCAATTTTTTTCAAGTTACGGAGGGAAAATATAAACCAAAATGGCTTGTGGGGATTGGCTAATTATTTCGACATATAGAAGGTTAAAATTTCGAGTAGTGGAGGTTTGGGGGCTTGAAGGGAGGAGAGCAAAAACATTTTTCGAGTTTTGGAGGTTTTCGACTTATTGAGGTTCTACTGTATTAGAATTAGGTGAAAATCTACAAGTTGAAGAATTGATGCTTAACACTGTACTAAATTCTCTTAACACATTGGTAGCTGGAGTGCACATAACTATAAAGGTAAAAACTAATCCTTTACATATTGATCCTCATTCATATGTTATTCCGAATAAAAAAAATTATACAGTTTTTTTAAACATCAAGAAACATTCTCATTTCCTAATTCTAATAAAAGATTAAAAGGTTCTGATAATAAAAATATTGATAATCCTATTATAAATTCCAATATCAAAAGTTTAAATTATTCTACAATAATTCTAACATTTCATTTTACATGCTAAATCGCTAGATCCTTTATATAACAGTAGAGGAAGAAAAAAGTGTCACTAGATTTCCGAAAGGATTGATTCTTTAGATTATTTATTTCAATCTGGGACAAACATTTTATATTTTCTTGGATTAATAATATATTAAAAACTAATTTCTTATTAATTCCTGTAAATATGAATTGCCATTGGATATTACTTATACAAATATAAAATGCAAAATGTTTGAATATTATAATCCATTAGGTAATGCTCCAAATGATGCTTACTTTTAAAAGATATATTAAATTCTGGTAGCCATTGGCAAATAACTTTTCCAAGTTGTCGTTAAAAAGTCAATTTTGTTTATATTAATTTTATTTTTGATGTGCATAATAATCTATTGCGAGAAGGCAATACTTTTTTTAGAGAATATTTATAAAAAAAGCAGTCAAATAAACAAGATTTATGAAACTAAAAGTATCCAAATAGTTTTAAATAATCAATAGAAAAGCAAGATATTGTGTTTTGTTCATAGTTATGGATCACCTCTGTTCAAGAAGCTGACATCTTTTTGTAATGATTTCCATATATGTATCTGTATTTATTAAAGCATTTTTAAAAATAAATAACAAATTGAAATGTAATATGTGTCTATGTATTCTTTTATTAGCATACATAAATTTGTTTCCATATAGACATAAAAAAAAAATGATTGATTGACAAATAAAAATTTGTTAAATTTGATTTACCATTGGTGTTAATATTATCTTGCAATAAATTACATTAATATATTACAAAAGAGGATAAATACAATTGAACTACATAATTCATTTAATTTCAAATAAAATAAAAAGTTCTATTGTGATGATAATGAAAATTATCTAATGTCTGGAAAGGATTTTAGGTAAATTATGATGGTATAAAATGGTATATATGTATATGGTATAAAAATGCAGCTGGCAAACACTTAGACAGCTTGGTCTAGGAGGCCTTAAGGCAAGCGCTGCACAGACGTACTCACTTTGCATTGCCCAGGGGGCGCGTGTAACTTGAAGATAAGCCACGGACGCGAAGTAACAATGCCCTCGCAACGCTCTACGATCCTATTAGACCGGGACCTACAGTTTAAAGTGGATTCCGAACCACTATAAACATCCATGGCACCACCGGGACTCGAACCCGAAACCTGTGGTACCGAGCGCTAGCCACTCGGCCATTCAGGCCCTCTTATTTGAAAATTTGTCATATATTTTTCAAGGTTTTTAAAACACCATATATATATATATATATACATACAGGGTGTCCCGGCAAGAGCGGATAAACTCTGCACAGCCAGATTTGTTGTTCGGAGTACATAAAAATGCCGAAAGAACAGTACCTCTGCGATCTATAGTTTTCGAGAAAAATGCGAGAGAAAATGTATGACGTCATATCCGGTTTACGAAAAACCTCTATTCGAAACATGAACATCAGTATTTGTATAATTTTTAATAGGAAGATGTTCGAAATGTCCCCTGCGCATATGGAGGCATGCATGCGCGCGTCGCGGAATGGTCGACTGTACACGTTCTGGCATCGTAGTGTCCACAAAAGTAAACGCACTATGGAGACGAGCAACTGGCTCCATTTCTGAAGTAACAGGGTCTCGATAAACCAATTCTTTTAGATGGCATCATAGGAATAAATCTAAAGTGGTCAGATCTGGAGATCGTGGTGGCCATGAAACAGGACCCCGACGCCCAATCGATATCCAGCCATTGACTCACAAGAGAGCTGAAATGAGCCGGAGCTCCATCATGCAAGAACCATAGGCTACTGCTACTACTACTACTACTACTACTACTACTACTACTACTACTACACCACACCACATCACTGTGCCTAGAGCTGAATTGTCCCTTTACAGTTTGGAATGATGTGGGTGAGAAGAAGTCTGATTGGACTCTATGACGATCTACGGTCATATGAGACCGGGACCTATGATTTAAAGTGGATTCCGAACCACTACAAACATCCATGGCACCACCGGGATTTGAACCTGAAACCTGTGGAGCCGAGCGCTAGCCATCAGGCCTCGATTCCGAACCACTAACAAACATCCATTCCACCACCAGGATTCAAATCTGAAGCCTGGGGTACCAAAGGCCAGAGCGCTACCCAATTGACCATCAGGTCGTTTTAATATTTGAGTGAGTTCATCTTTTGTAATGTAAGTAGAATTTATAGTATGGGTACATTTGAATTTAAAGAAAATAAATCCTCTTTTGGAGTATGATATAACATCTGGTCTTCTATAAAGGAAAGACGTAATATTTTATAAGATCATAGTTAATTAGAAGACTTAGTGAGGCCAACGGCCATACCATGCTGAATTATACCGGTTCTCGTTAGATCACCGAAGTCAAGCATCATTGGGCGCGGTCAGTACTTGGGTGGGTGACCACCTGGGAACACCGCGTGCCGTTGGCCTTCACAAATTTGGGACCTGAATGGCCGAGTGTCTGCGCTCGGTGTCACAGGTTTCGGGTTCGAATCCCGGCCGTGCCATGGATGTTTGTAGTGGTTCGGAATCCACTTTAAGCCGTAGGTCCCGGTCTCCTATGACTGTAAGAGCGTCACGGAGCAGAAGTCAGACTTCTACCTACGGGTGCTCCATCAGAACAGAAGCTGCACCCATCCTTCCATGAGGGACACAACAACAACAACAGAAGACTCTTAGTAGTTAGTAGACATAATTTTGAATTTTAAAAATTGTTCCTCATCTTTGAATTTAGCTCATGTACTATCAGGGGGAGATGTACTTAGTGAGAATCTCTTTTCACTCGATGAAACTCATGATCTGACACTTTTTCGGAACACTCTATCTGATAATCTACTTGAAGACAACTCATATAAAACCTGGTTTAACTGTATTCTAAACATCCCTGATCATCCCAGGTTTAAAGTTCCTGACGGGCCATGATTGTATGGCCAATCCTCTTTTTCGAATGAAAATATTTGCAAGCCCAAAATGCATGCTCTGCAGTCTTGGAGAGGACATGGATTCATCTCACCTTCCTGTCTGCCCTGCACTTGCTTCCTCTACTGTGTAGGGTCGTTACTGTGAGGCTATGCCCTTATGGGCTAAGCATGTCACTATGTGATTTCTTACGATTCTCGTCGTTGTTTTCATGTTCCTTGTGGTCTTTTCTGTTTTCTTTTATTAATTATTGTAACCTGCCATTGGAAAAAAAAAACCTATCAGTGGCCTCGTGTTTAGCACTGCAATTAGCATATTCTGGAACTATGGCAAAGCCCGAGTCCCCTGGATGTTGGGCGCTGTAGATCTCACTAACAACGGGTTTGGTTTGGTTTGTCGCCCTACGGTCATCTTTTGCACAATTTAGGCTAAACAAACCAGGACATACAGTCCAACGTGGATTCCAAACCACTCAAAAACATCCATGCCATCGCCAGGATCCGAACCTGAAGTCTGGGATACCAAAGGCCAGAGCGCTAGTCACTTGGCCACCAGGCCGCAACACTAACAACGGGATTTTACAAGCTGCTGTTGGGTTTGTAAATGAAAAGCGATGGCACGCGTACTGTCTGTTGCCTTGTGTTCGTTACTACAGTTAACACATTTGGGAAGTTTGGTAATGCATGAGTCCGCTAAATGTCGTACGCAGCAGCTCTCATAAACAAAGGGATTTTTACAAGCTGTTGTATGTGTAAATGAAAAACAATGGTGACACTGACAAGGTCTATCAGAAAACAAGTACTATAAAAAATGTAAGTCAACTTCCTACTTTTTTTTTCACTATATTGTAGAACAGGGGTCTCCAAACTACGGCCTGCCAATGTCATCAATCTGGCCCGCGACAGCGAACAGCTTATTGTTGTTGTAATAAGTTGGATAAAAAAACACAGAATGATAATAACTCAGTTTTATTTACTTTGCTAGGTAAAGCTTAATGACAAGCATAATACGCAGAAAATTTAACTTAAGCATAACAACTAACAAATAATTGAAATGAATTCCACTAACATTATAAATTAATGAACATCCCGCGGTTACCCTCGGTAGTTATACCTACCTATTTACCGCTTTTTACCACTAGATGTCGTCAAGTATCACGGTCGTATCGATACACAATAGTAATTGTAGTAATTGAACCAGCGAATTTAGCAAGCGTATGCTCGCTCAGAGCGCGTACTCGACAACTAGTCTAGAAATTATAGATAATGGCAGAAAAATTAAAACAGTTTTGGCCCTTGGTACTTACTGGAGTATACAGTATGGCCCTAAGGCTGGAAAGTTTGGAGATCCCTGTTGTAGAAAGTCCTTTATAAATAATTTTCATTCATTTTTTTAAGTTTATCTGGCGCCATCTATTGTTAGATATATGCAACTTAAATCTAAAAAACTCAAATTAATTAATTAAATTTAATTACTGAATTAATATGTGAAAAAACTGTATTAACATCCAGTGTCATCCACTACAAGTTCAAACACATTTTTCAAAACTTGAGTTGATGAATAAAAAGTATTTTATGAACGATTGAAAATTTTACAAGATACATATAGGGAGAGTGTGAACTAATAGTAGGAAGTGAAAAAGTAAAATTTTATTAATAAAAGATTAATATTCAAATAATATGGAATATTGTACTACATAAATATAATAATTAACGAGTAATAATAAATGTGTTTAATTAATAATGTTAACAATTAGAAAATATTACTGATTACACAAATATTGCATAAACAAGTAATATAAAAATTTTTTTTTTAAAGTCAATTCCTACTTTTTTTCACTCTATTGCAGAAAATCCTTTATAAATAATTTTCATTCATTTTTTTTTTTTAAGTTTGTCTTGCGCCATCTATTGGGAGATATATGTAACTTAAATCTAAAAAAAACTAAAATTAATTAATTAAATTTAATAACTGAATTAATATTTGAAAAAACTGCATTAACATCCAGTGTCATCCACTACAAGTTTAAAAAAAAAATGTAATAGAACTTGAGTGGATAAATAAGCAGTATTTTATGAACGATTAAAAATTTGAACAAGATATATATAGGGAGAGTGTGAGCTAACAGAAGGAATTGAATAAGCAATGATTTGCCGCTCAAGTTGTAATCGTTCATGCTCGGGTAAAATAATTCCCAAAAATGTGACCAATACTGTTAAGAAGAGATTAAATTTATTTTGTTTGCCTGTAAATCTGTAAAGTGATTCTCCTCTAGTTCTGCGACCTGATAGGCAATTGACTAGCGCTCTGGCCTTTGGTACCACAGGCTTCAGGTTCGAATTCTGGTGGTGGCATATATGTCTGTTAGTGGCTCGGGACCCACGTTAAACTGTAGGTCCCGGTCTAATTAGCCCAAAGCGTACATAAAATGGCCGTACAGCGACAAACCAAACCTCTAGTTCTTGTGCGAATTCGGCTAAGGATACGCCGATGGAGATGTTGTGAAGTATTTTTTTTTTTGTTCTAATGCAGCTGGCTAACACGTAGACAGCTGAATCTTGATGCCTTAAGGCAAGCGCTGCACAGACGTTACTCACTTTGCATTAACTTGAAGATAAGCACGGTCGCGGAGTAACAATGCCCCCGCAACGCTCTACGATCCTATTAGGACCGGGACCTACGGTTTAAAGTGGATTCCGAGCGACTACAAACATCCCTGGCACCGCCGGGACTCGAACCCGAAACCTGTGGTACCCAGCGCCCAGAGCGTTAGCCACTCGGCCATTCAAGCCCTTGTTGTGAAGTAAGAATCGAGTAATTGTTGTTGTTGTTGTCGTGTCCCTCATGGAAGCAGGGAAGAGGGGTGCAGCTTCTGTTCTGATGGAGCACCCGTAGGAAGAAGAAGAACTTAGACTTGACTCCATGGCGTAGAAGTCTGCCTTCTGCTCCGTGACGCAGTAGGAGACCGGGACCTACAGCGTAAAGTGGATTACGAACCACTACAAACATCCATGGCACCGCCGGGACTCGAACCCGAAACCTGTGGCACCGAGCGCTAGACACTCGGCCATTCAGGCCCAATCGAGTAATTATTTTTCATGATAAAAATATGTTGAAATTAGTATACGCAGGATAATTTTGCTGTTCTTAGGCAATTATTTTTTACTTTTTAATTTGATTAACTCTAAAAGCGAGTTTTTTAGTTTTTTTAAACTATAATCTATTTTTTACTTTTTAGTTTGATTAACTCTAAAAGCATGTTTAATGTTTTTAAACTATAATATTTACTAATTTTTACTATAATATAATACTAATTTTTGTTTACTCAGTTTTTGTTGTGTTTACGGTTTATTCTGGTAGCATATTTTTGTTTTTCTCTCTTTATTCAATTCCTTCTATTAGCTCACATTCTCCCTACATATATCTTGTTCAAATTTTCAATCGTTCATAAAATACTTTTTATTCATCCACTCAAGTTCAAATACATTTTTTTTTTTTTTTTGAACTTGTATTGGATGACACTGATGTTAATACAGTTTTTCAAATATTAATTAAGTAATTAAAATTAATTAATTAATTTTAGTTCTTTTTAGATTTAAGTTGCATGTATCTACCAATAGATGGCGCCAGATAAACTTAAAAAAAAAATGAATGAAAATTATTTATCAAGGACTTTCTACAACAGGGGTCTCCAAACTTTCCAGCCTTAGGGCCATACTGTTTACTTCAGTAAGTACCTAGGGCCAAAACCGATTTAATTTTTCTGCCATTATCTATAATTTCTAGACTAGTCGCCGAGTACGCTCTCTGAGCGAGCATACGCTTGCTAAATTCGCTGGTTCAATTACTATTGTGTGTATCGATACGACTGTGACACTTGACGACATCTAGTGGTTAAAAGCGATAAATAGGTAGGTATATCTACCGAGGGATGTTCACTAATTTATAATGTTAGTGGAATTCATTTTAATTGTTTGTTAGCTGTTATGCTTAAGTTAAATTTTCCGCGTATTCTGCTTGTCTTTAAGCTTTACCTAGCAAGTCAATAAAACCGAGTTCTTAGCATTCTGTGTTTTTTTATCCAACTTATTACAACAACAATAAGCTGTTCGCTGTCGCGGGCCGGATTGATGACAACGGATGATTGGAAACCCTGTTCTACAATATAGTGAAAAAAAATAGGAATTGGCTTTAAACATTTTTTTATATATTACTTGTTTTTCTTTGGCTTAATATGAATTAGTATATTCCGCTTCTATACAAGGATTTGAAATCCTAAATTAATATGCAATTTAACAAACTTTTAAGAGCATTTTTAAAGTTAAGGTAGAAGTATAAAAATTTAATCATATTGTGTATTTAATATCGGGGAAACCGGAAAAAGATATAAGTTCATAAGAGCCATAGTAAAATAACAAAAAGAAATTTTATTAGGACATATTCATTGAAAACATAACAAGTTAAAATGATAACAAAAAAATCACCTGACGGGTACTCTCGTTTTTTGAAACAATATCTACAACAAAGCCGCCAGCGGATTGTGCCTTCTCCCTAATGCTCACCAATGGCACGTGGAGTCGGGTAGAAAATCTGTTCTCCCCTCGATGCACTCAGAAAAATCTGTTATGTACATGAAAAAAAAAAAAAAAAAAAAAAAAAAAACTTCTACAATAATACGCTGTTCGTAAAATCTGCTTTTCCTAATTTTGTATAAATATTACTCTGTTTCATACAATATCTCATCTACTTGTCATACATCGTAATAAAAATATTAGATGCGATCCTGTGTTCTTACATGAATCGTAAATTCAATAAACTACGTATACATAAGTGGAGCCTGAATGGCCGAGTGGCTAAACGCTCTGGCACTCGGTTTCACAGGTCCCGCCGGTGCTATGGATGTTAATAGTGGCTCGGAATCACTTTAAACCGTAGATCCCGGTCTAACAGTATCGCAGAGCTTTGCAAGGGTATTGTTACTCTGCATCCGTAGCTTATCTTCAAGTTACATGCATCTTCTGAGTAATGCTAAGTGAGTAACATCGGTGCAGAGCTTGCCTTAAGGCATCCAAGACAACTGTCTGATGTTTGCCAGCTGCATTAGAAATATATATATATATATATATATATTCTTTCTAATGCAGCTGGCAAACCCTTAGACAGCTTGGTCTTGGATGCCTTAAGGCAAGCGCTGCACAGACGTTACTTACTTAGCCCTACCCAGGGAGGCGCATGTAACTTGAAGATAAGCCACGGACGCGGAGTAACAATGCCCCCTCTACGATCCTATTAGGACCGGGACCTACGGTTTAAAGTGGATTCCGAACCACTACAAACATCCATGGCACCGCCGGGATTCGAACCCGAAACCTGTGGTACCGAGTGCCAGAATATATATATATATATATATATATATATATATATATATATATATACATCCCACGAAGGGCTCCATCTCCTGTAATTTTTTATGTATAGATATAACTTTTGTTTCAGCATCATCGTCAGTGGCCAAATAGCCTCATGTTGGGCCAAGGCTGTCTGCCTATTGCAGATTTCGAGACGTTTTCTGTTTATGCTGTAGGTTTGTCAGTCCTACACCCAACGTTCTTACAGTCATAGCAGAAAGGTTTACTATGATTTAAAGTGGATTCCGAACCACTGCAAACATCCATGAAACAGCCAGGACTCGAACCCGAAACATGTGCACCGGGCGCCAGAATACTAGTTACTAGGCCAACAGGCCCCCAACTTGTGTTTCACCTTTCTGTAATATCAAAAATATGCATGCATTAGGAAAAAATCAACATTTGACGAAAATTTAATTACAGTGGGTAAAAAAAGTATTAGCAATTGCCTTAATTTATTCATATTGGCAAATAAATAAAATGTTATGCAATTTTAGCTGTCGTAATTAAATACAAGACATCTTAGATATATAAAAATAGTAAAAATTTTATTTTAATTTGCATTTTCTACGATTTTTTTCTTTCAAAAACGAAAATGTGCATGTCAAAAAAGTATTGGCAAAGCTTTAACTGCTATGCAAATTTTGTTACATTGAAGCCACGTGTTTCGACTGATAAGAAACTCTACCGGTATAAAGTCTGCAAAACTACTCCAAAAGTGTCTATGCATTATTTTGCGATTACTGCAGTAAAATCACTTCGTAAATCGAAGGTGTTGGACGTTAGTGTTAAAAACATGATTATTAGCCTCAGAAATGAAGTTTTAACTTATCGTGCTATAGGAGTGCAGTTCAATATAAGTTTATTTACTGTTAGAAGTGTTGTAAAAAAAGTTCAAGGAAACAGGATCAACGAAAAATAAGACTAGAAGTGGACGACCACGAATATTTTCTACAAGAGAAGAACGTGTCATTATTAACAAGGTTAAGAAAACCTAAAATAAGTGCACCCCAGATAGCTAGAGATGTTGCTTTCACTTCGCAAACGACTTTCAGCGTACAGACTGTACGGATTGTTTTACACGAGAGAAGTTATTATGGAAGGGCAGCTAGAAAGAAACCATTCATCTCGGAAATAAATAGGAGAAAGAGGTTAGATTTCGCAAAATCTTTGATTTATCTGAAGAGTTTTGGAACACAGTTATTTTTTCCGACGAATCAAAGTTTAACATTTTCGGCAGTGATGGACGACGATATGTGTGGAGGAGGCCAAATACTGAATTGGAAAAGCAACATTTAACTACTACTGTAAAACATGGTGAATGCAGCGTCTTAGTTTGGGGCTGTATGGCAGCTAATGGAATTGGCAACCTGCATTTTATTGATGGTATTATGACAGCACGTACATACATTGACATTTTGCGCCATAACTTAAAAATCAGTGCCCAAAATCTTGGCTTGGGAACATCATTCGTTTTTCAACAAGACAATGACCCCAAGCATACAGCGAATCTCACCCGTGAATGGCTACTCTACAATGCTCCTCGCCAATTAAAAACCCCACCTCAATCGCCTGACATCAATTCAATTGAAAATTTATGGCACCTGCTGGATCTAGAAATCAAGAAACATAAAATTTCAAGTAAAGACGACCTCAAACGTTTACTCTTGCAAGAGTGGTACAAAATTCCCAACAGTACAACAAAGACCTTAGTTTCCTCTATGAGAAATAGATTACAAGCTGTTATAGATGCAGAAGGTATGCATACAAAGTACTAAACATACACTGATTTTGTTTTCGCTCATAATTTTGTCAATTTCATGATTTTGCAAATACTTTTTTATCATGTAAATTTTGGATTTTCTCGTAGATTTTGACTAAAAAAATATTTAAATGAAAATTTCGTTATATTTGTTTGTCTTTTCTCCTTCTGTAATCGCTATGTTAAAATAAAATTTGTAAACATACTTTGTTAGAAAATATGATCATTTACAGGCAATTGCCAATACTTTTT
Source organism: Caerostris extrusa (assembly GCA_021605095.1). NCBI lineage: Eukaryota > Metazoa > Arthropoda > Arachnida > Araneae > Araneidae > Caerostris > Caerostris extrusa. Next base: position 25,123 of record BPLR01020304.1, on the reverse strand, counting down.
TATCCAGTGTATATAAATTTGAAAAGTATGTTTACAGTACAAAATATTTATTAATTTATGTAATTCTGCTATTTTATTTATAATGGATGTACCTTAAGAAATAAAAAAGGGGGGACATTCAGAAATAATTGAAATTGCACCTTTCTGACAGCTAGATTACACTTTTAACCATTACTTTAAGATCACCGCTTTGTAGCATGGATCTTTAACTTTATTAACGGATTTAGAAATTCAGCTTTACCTCTTAATCTCAAAATTCTAATATATCTCTCTAATCTTCGTCCAGTATTAGCTTCTGCAAGCCCAGTTTGGGGTTCTGTTACACGTACAAATTTTGAATTTATTCAAAGGCTTGATAACAAAACTCAACGAATTCACCCTGGTACTTTCGCAATGACGATATCAGACGAGCTCTCTCGATTCCAAGTTTAAGACAATTTGTTCGCAAAATTTCTACTAAATTCTATAATGATATGCGAAACATCAATAACCCTGTTTTAAATATCCTACAAAATTACGATTATGATATTTCTTCCAAAACATAGCAAAAGACCTCGCACTGTTCTAAATATTTTAAATTAATTCCTTACAACTGCCTAGATGAAAAAAAGTTCGCTTTTCCCCAAAGCTATTTTTACTCCTAATTTGACCTTTGTTCATTCTGTTTTATTACATGCAACTGATTTCCTCAACATCTACATTTTTGAAATTTTTGTTATTTTTCATTTTATAATTTTATTAAATAAATAATTCTTTTAAATAAAAGGGCATTTAATTATCTATTTTGCTTATTAACTCAAAGGGCATGAGACCACCGTTATGTTTCAACATTTTACAATGAAGGAGCTAGGGGCCGCTACTCGGCCAAGGATCTCCGTAATAATCTACAATAAGAAGAGGATTTAAAATTTTAAATTTGATTTTCTCGTAAACTGAGAGGTATGTCCTATTACAATTATCCGTTAAAATCCCAATTATAACCTACAAGTATAGTCCAACTAGCGATTATATGGAAAGGTAAACATCCGATTTATAAGCGGTAACGGACGAATCGATTACTTGTAACAGGTTCTACTCAATTATGAGTGACGCAAAGCAATTTTTGAAAAGAATATTAATAATTAATGTAGAATTTTTTTTTCGTATATTGTGTCATTTGATATTATTGAATTAAAACATTTAATTACTAAAAATATTTTTATAAAAAATAAAATATTATTTTATTAAAATTGAAACTTCGAGTTATTGTAGATTATTACGGAGATCCTTGCCGCGTAGCGGCCACTAGCTCCTTCTTTGTAAAATGTTGAAACATAGCGGTGGTCTCATGCCCTTTGAGTTAATAAGCAAAATAGATAATTAAATGCCCTTTTTTTTTAAAGAGAGAATTATTTATTTAATAAAATTATAAAATGAAAATGTAGATGTTGATGGAATCAGTTGCATGTAATAACCCCGAATGACAAATTAGGAGAAAAGCGAACTTTTTTTCGTCTAGGCAGTTGTAAGGAATTAATTTAAAAATATTTAGAACAGTGCGAGGTCTTTTGCTATGTTTGCGGGAAGAAATATCATAATCGTAATTTTGTAGGATATTTAATACAGGGTTATTAATGTTTCCGCATATCATTATAGAATTTAGTAGAAATTTTGTGAACAAATTGTCTTAAGCTTGGAATCGAGAGAGCTCGTCTAATATCGTCATTACGAAAGTACCAGGGTGAATTCGTTAACATTCTGAGAGTTTTGTTCTCAAGCCTTTGAATAATTTTAAAATTTGTACGTGCGACAGAACCCCATTGGGCTTGCATAAGCTAATACTGGACGAAGATAAGAGAGATATATTAGAATTTTGAGATTAAGAGGTAAAGCTGAATTTCTATTGATTAAAGGATAGAGAATTCTAAATTGAGTATTGAATTTATTTCTAAGGTTGTAGATATGTGATCTGTAGTTAAGTTTACTATCAAGGATAATCCCTAGGTACATAGTTTCTTTAGACCAGCTGATATAATTATTGTATATTTTAATATTAGAGGGTTATAGGATTTTTGCAAGTGAAAAGAACTGCTTCAGTCTTGTCCACATTTAATTTTATCTTCCAGTTAATGAGCCCTTTTTCTAAATCAATGATATAATTTTGAAAATTCTCTTGGATGATGCAAGTTTTTCGGCCTTGCGTTAAGATTGCAGTGTCATCAGCATAAAGACTAATTTTGATATCGTTCTTTTGTGGAATATCGTTGATAAAGATATTATAGAGGAAAGGAGCTAGAATAGAGCCCTGGGGCGCACCAGCGTGAATATCACGAATTGAGGAATCAGTATTCCCTACTTCGACAACAAAGTGTCTGTCTGAAAGATAGTTACGAATTACTTGAATCAAATAAGGAGAGAAATTGTAAGAAATGAGTTTGTAAATCAATCCATTAACCCACACTCTTTCAAAAGCTTTGGCCACATCAAGAAAAATTGCAGCAGTTTCATATTTCCAGGTAAATCCTTGAGCAACAGTTTCTGTGAGACTGTAGAGCTGATGAGTTGTAGAAAGTTTTTCTGTAAATCCAAATTGCTGTGGGATGAGAAGGTTCTTTTGATTTGACTCATTTTTAAGAAGGTTCAGGATGACATTTTCAATTAGTTTACTAATAGAAGAGAGTAAAGAAATTGGTCTGTAACCAATAGGACAAGTAGGGTCCTTTCCAGGTTTAAGAATTGGGAGAATTCTAGCTGTTTTCCAAGACTTAGGATAACAACCAGTATGAAGAATAGAATCAATAATTTTACATATCTCAAGTATTATTTTGAAAGGAAGGTTTTTTAACATTTTATTAGTAATTTTATCTATGCGAGGAGTTTTGTTAATTTTCAGTGAGGAAATGCAATTAATAACGAAAGATGCTTTAGTGATAGGAATTTCAGAGACTTGACAAGTATTAATAAAATTTGTGATAGTGGACTCAACGAGATTTTCTATATCATGATTATTAATGTTGTTCTCAAGAAACTGATCCTGAAGGCTGTCAGCTAAACCTCAGCTTTTTGACTGTCAGTGGTGGCCAGAGAATTGTTAGAGCCTAGGGTTCGAATGTGAGAACGTTTACGTTTAAAAAAGTCCTGGGACAAGACCAGAAAGAAGCATCTTCGCAGTTTACGGTTTGCAGGTGTCTATCCCAAGTTTCATATTTATATCGAGCAATAGCTCTTTTCAGTAAAGTCTGCGAGTGATTATAATTAGTCTTACTTTGTGGATCACGAAAGATTTCAGGTTTTACGGGCATAATTACGGTTAGTGATTAAGGTTTTAATGTGGGGAGGAAGATAACCACGATTGTTAGTATTAATTTGTTTCGAGGCAGCATTGTAAGCATCAGTAATTATTTTCGTCATATTTTCTGTAGCGTCATCAATTTCAGCAGCATTGTTAAGTTTGTGAACCGAGTAATTAAAATTAAAGTCAATTAAAGAAGAAAATGTTGTCCAACAAGTTCTAACATTGCTGTTAACAGAAATAGTAGGATAAGAAAGGTTAAATTTAATAATTACAGGATTATGATCTGAGGAAAGCTCATTAAGAGAGGAAATGGTGTAGTTAAAATGAAAAATTTCTCGTGAGGCAGAATTAATTACTAAATCTTGTAGGAGATTTAGGAGCTAGAATATCAAAATCAGAGTTATGAGCATAAGCAGCTAATTGTCTACCAGTATTATTTCTATTATAACAACCCCACTGAGTGTGTCTAGCATTAAAATCACCAGCCAAAATGGTGCTACTACTATAGGAAAAAAGAACATTTAGATCATGAATGAAATTAGAGGAAGCAACATTATTTGGAACATAAACAGATGCAATTGTCAAAGATGGAAAATTTGGAAAATTGAGAGATACAACAGTAGTTTTAATTGCATGGAGAATTGGAGACGGAACATGAGTGTGTGGGATACTATTCTTTATTAAAATACCAGTGCCACCAGAGACAGGACTCTGTGGTCCGTCATTGCGATAGAAAATGTAACCAGAAAAATTAGGAGAATGATCAGATTTTAAAAGCGTTTCCTGTAGTAGTACAATGTCTGGGTTATAGTTATTAAGAAAAACATCAAATTCAAAAGGTTTATTTTTTAAACTACAAGCATTCCAGTAGCAAATGCAAAGCCCAGTATCCGATTGAATCATTACGAAGTATTTGGAAAAGATTCTACTTTAGTTTGAGCAGTAATTACTTTTTCGATAAGGCCATCAAGATTGAGACGCCAGGCCATTAACAAATTATTAATGCCTGGAGTTTATCTACTTTAGTTTGAGCTGTGGATAAGAATTTTTGAGTGCTGCAGCAAAACTTAAATTAGCAGAAACCTGACTGGTAGAATTAATTTTTGGACGAGTTGCTTGTCTATTGGAATTTACATTTATTTTTGAGAATTTTCTGCAGCCCCTCCATGCGGCAAGATGCCCTTTTTCCCCACAGTTAATGCAGGTAGGTACTTCAATCTTTTCTTTGATGTTACATTCTTTATGTGAATGTTCAAGGCCACATTTTAAGTGACGTGATTTAAAACCACAATTAATTGAGTTGTGATGAAAAAAGTTGCATTTAAAGCACTGTAGTGCTATGGGTCTTTTATTGTATTTTTCAATAATAACCGTAAGGTAAAGAAGTCTATTGAGTTTAAATATCTCATTATTTTTCTCATTTTTGGTGAGTGTTATTTGAAAAATTGGCAAGGGTTGTTTAGTTTTGGTTTTAATTAGTTGCACAACTTTTTCCGCCACAAATCCTTTTTCAGTGAGAGCAGCTTTGATTTCCTCCTCAGGAGTATTTTTGGGTAATCCCTTGATTACTACTTTCAGTGGTCTTTGATTTTTTGGGGTAATTACAAAATATTCAATATTATTGTTTCTTAAATAACTAGCTATTTCTTGATGTTGGTCTTCGCTTGAGGGGAACATTTTTAACATTTCACCCTCTAATTTGATAGGGACTTTGCCCTCAAAAGCTTCATCAAAATTTTTTATAGTTAAAAATTTTTCCATAGACTTAACCATAATAGGTGGCATTTTAATAGTGGTAACATTAATATCAGAATTTTCATCAACATCATTTACATTACTCAAATTTTGAAATTTATTTATCAATTTTAAATTATTATCATTACCATTGGCATTATAAGAAGTTTTAGCTGTTAATTTTTTGTTAGGATATTGAAATCCATCAATACTAAGATTATTAGAAGTTAAGTGATTAGAATTACGTTTTGGTTTGACGCTATTATTTATAGAATGTTTAGGGCAATTAATCAAAGAGCATGAGCCAAGGATACTTAATTTTTTTCTTTGTTGAGTCAGCATGTCAGTCAGGTACTGTCGCATCTGGCAATGTCCTTGGGCAACATCTTTAGCTGTTCCATTCCAGTCGTGGGCAACGGCCAGTTGAGTTTCCAGCGTTTTTATATCAGCTTGAGTCGTAGTAATTTCTTGACATCTTGTTTTTTCGTTTTCAATATAAGAAATCTGATTCGAACTCTGCAAGGGTACTTCCAACGGGACCTGAAAAAGTCCGTTCCCCTCAGCGCCTTCTAATTCCATCTCCGCCATTGAACGGAGCAAACAAAAATACGTCTACTCACGTCAAAACGTCTAAGTTCACAATTTTAACAAATTTGAGCAAAATCTTTTCAAAATACGTTTCTTCACCAGTGAAATAGGATATTCAAAAACCCTATATCAAGCATTCAATCATTTAGCAGTAAATACACACTGCCAGTCTCTACTAGCCACATCAATCTCGCATCCGAACGTCTCCGTATGATTCAGATAACGCGAGTATAACAGTTGTGTTTGGATAACCGTCAAATTGAAACTTTTCTCTCAATATCTTTCTCACCTATTACGATTTTGATAATTTTGTTTGATAATTTTCCACACTATCGATGGTCGAGCTATAGTATGAATTTCTATCAAATCGATGATCTCTCATTGGCAATAGGGAAAAAAGGGAATTTGCACTATAACCTTTCCCCTATCGTCCTTTCATCAGCCCCTCCTAAAAACAACCTACCAACCTACTAGAAATAGACTCATCTGCAGACATTCATTGCAATTTTATACACGCGTTGTACGGACTAATCAATAAATTAGCACATGCGCAAAATATAGGTCGGAATAAATACAGGAAATTTTCCTAAGAAGCTTGGAGCAATATGGCGTCCATTCCCTTAAACTATATAAAATGCCTACGAATTTTCTATACTGTGAATACCTTAATATTATTTTTACATAATTAAATGTATATAATTTTTAGCTTCAGAACACACATATATATATATATTGTTTAAAAATTGACTTGAAATATTTTAAGTTAATTTTAATAATAATAAATTATCTCTCACTGTTTTAAATTATTTTTTACGTATTTAACAACTTCAAAATATTACTTAAAAACTCATTATCTCTAATAATCGGTATACATCAATTTTTTTTTCCCCTCAGTTTTAAAAATTAAACACATTTCCAAAAAACAAATATGAGCATAAAATTTAAATAGAAGCGTTCATAAACATATAAAAAATTATTGGTTAATAATATATTGCTTATTTCTCCAATTTTTTTTAATACCAAGTTTCATGCTTATTAAATTATTCAAAATCAGGTACAAACCTAATTTATTTGAAAAAAATAATTCAAATTTTTTATTATGATGAAAATGGTAGCATTCTTCAATCCCTGTGTCTAGAGTGCAATTGGTGGTTTCTATTACAAATTTGCTACAACAATGGTGAATGAGACATATCAAATAACCAGTATTAAAATAATAGTCATAACATTTGACTGGATGAATTTCTTTAGAAAGACTTAAATTTTGATCATTATGAAAATGTGAAAATTTACTTATAAAGTTAAAATTTAATTTCACTGATAATAAAATATTAATAATCAAAATAATTTTTTTCCCCCAATCTAGCAAAATAGCTACAAAGCAAATAGCTCCAAAATAAATTATGGATGAATTTCTTTAGAAAGACTTAAATTTTGATCATTATGAAAATGTGAATAATGTGAATAATTTACTTTTTTTCCCCAATCTAAAAAAAGTTACTATTTAATTTCACTGATAATAAAAATATTAATAATCAAAATAATTTTTTTTTCCCCAATCTAGCAAAGTAGCTACAAAGCAAATAGCTCCAAAATAAATTATGGATGAATTTCTTTAGAAAGACTTAAATTTTGATCATTATGAAAATGTGAATAATTTACTTATAAAGTTACTATTTAATTTCACTGATAATAAAATATTAATAATCAAAATAATTTTTTTCCCCAATCTAGCAAAGTATCTACAAAGCAAATAGTCCCAAAATAAATTATGGATGAACTTCTTTAGAAAGACTTAAATTTTGATCATTATGAAAATGTGAATAATTTACTTATAAAGTTACTGTTTAATTTCACTGATAATAAAATATTAATAATCAAAATAATTTTTTTTCCCCAATCTAGCAAAGTAGCTACAAAGCAAATAGCCCCAAAATAAATTATGGATGAATTTCTTTAGAAAGACTTAAATTTTGATCATTATGAAAATGTGAAAAATTTACTTATAAAGTTACTATTTAATTTCACTGATAATAAAATATTAATAATCAAAATAATTTTTTTTTTTCCCAATCTAGCAAAGTAGCTACAAAGCAAATAGCCCAAAATAAATTATGGATGAATTTCTTTTAGAAAGACTTAAATTTTGATCATTATGAAAATGTGAATAATTTACTTATAAAGTTACTATTTAATTTCACTGATAATAAAATATTAATAATCAAAATATTTTTTTCCCCAATCTAGCAAAGTAGCTACAAAGCAAATAGCTCCAAAATAAATTATGGATGAATTTCTTTAGAAAGACTTAAATTTTGATCATTATGAAAATGTGAATGATTTACTTATAAAGTTACTATTTAATTTCACTGATAATAAAATATTAATAATCAAAAGACATTTTTTTTCTAATCTAGCAAAGTAGCTATAAAGCAAATAGCTCCAAAATAAATTATTCTATTTTGATGACTGATCATATAATCTTATTTTTGTCTCAAGTTTTAAATTTTGATTGAACTAAAAAGAAAATATTGCAGAAAACAAAATTATAAAAATTCACAGTTCCAATCCTTAATTAAACATCTTAAGTTTGAAAAAGAAAATCCTCATTGCCAATTCCAGCACAATTTTTGTATAGTTTTTTGATAATGAAGTATCATAAACCATAGATAATTATTTTTTATAGATGAAAATTTAATCAATTCCAAGATGATCATAGCCGTAGATGTATAAAATGAATTCAAGTAAATTTTTTTATTTGAGAGAATTTCATTAGAGAATTACATTTAAAGTAATTAAAAAATTCTAAAAGTTGTTTTTTATAAATGAATATATAATTTTTTTTTATATAAAATGGAAAATATTATAAAAAAGGTAGAATTTCGTTTAGTATTTGTATTTTATGATAAAAATTTTAGCAATGCAAGATATTTAAAAAGAAAAATGAAAGCATTATTTAATTATTTGAAATCAAAATCTAATGAAAATGTGATACAAGTATATTTAAGCAGAAATTATTATTATGAAGCATAAGAATCCCTGAATAAACTAAACATAAATTGAATAAAAAACAGGATTCAGAAAACAGACTATAATAATTTAATTCTTTTCATTAGTGAAGAAGTTCAGTATACAAAACAAACTGCTGTGAAAGACAAAAACATTTTATCTGGATTTCTATAAACAAAGTTACAAAGAGAAAATAATTTTATACTTAAAATACATAAAATTTTTATAAATAACTATAAATTTTGAAACTAAAAATTATTTTACAAAAGTTATCAAAAAATTTTTGGTACAATTAATTAAAAGTCTGTTCTAAAAGATGAAGTAAAAATGTGCTACTTTAGAAGAAAAAAAAAGTTTCAAAAATATATCAGCATATTAATAGTAGACATTATGTTTACATATATGTTATTTTTTACATTTTTATTTATGATTACATATATTTTATTAGCTTTTAGACTTTATTTAATTACATATTTTTAAGCTTACATAAAATATTGTGCATTAAACTTAAATCAGAATAATTTGCATATTTAACTTATGCAAGTTAAATAATACATTTTAAAAATAATATATTAAATCCTAACATTTCTAACAGCAAGTTTTACCAGAGCAAAGAAACTAGCAGAAAGTTTTTCCAAAAAGTATTACGATATCACAAAATTTAATTTTCATTTTAAGAAAAATAATGTTAAAATTAACATTCTCTTTAAATAAAAGTATGAAAATATTCCAAGTATCGGTTTTTTCATATTATCACCAAACTGAATACATGAACTACATAAATCAGCTTATTCATTTAAAATATGTGAACAAGTACTAAATAACATCAACATGAATATTTCTATAGACAAATAATGTCAGATGAAAACAGACTTAACCTGTTATATATCCAGACGTTTTATCTTATTACAGATAGAGATAATTCATTTCACATTACATCATGTTAGACATGAACCATCTGTAATTGTAAATATATATATTTCTATGAAGAAAATTTACTTATATGTGTGTTATATATAACATATATACCAAAAATTGTCTTGCTTAATATTTTAATCATTTTGGAATATTGATGGCCTTATTCATTCAATTTGCAGCAATAACGGCTTTATGCAGCTAGCTTTATTTTAACTGAATTTTTTTATACATATTAATGATAATCATTTTTATCCTTTATTGTACTTTCTTTTTTGGTTCACTTTACTTTAAAAATTTTAATTTGATGTTTTCAGTTTCCTTTTACTTCTTGTCAAATACTTTACTTTTCCATTTTATTTCATTATACAATATAATTCACTGGAAAATTACAAAGATGGCAGAAATTTTATTAGTAGTTTTTATAAAAGATAAATTTATCGTAAAATATATTAATGTGTGGAAGACAAATGTATTTATATAAAATTTGTACTTCAAAAATTATATAAGATAAACTGTATTTAAAGTTATATTCAAGTATAAATAAAAATTTTATTCAAGAAACTTAATTTCATTAAAGTTTTAAACATAACACCCATAAATTGAAAGCTCATTTGCTTGTTTGTAAAATCAATTAGGTTGAAAACAAAATATTAAGCATGGATCCAACAATAGTCAGAGGCACCTTCCACCCTATATTTTCAAAAATTATATTTCAATAAAGATAAGTTTTATGATACTTATATCATAGAACACTCCATTTAAAACTGGTGGGAACATTACATATACTTTTCCATTTCTTGTCTCTTTGAAAATGTTTAGTTGACATCCAGAAATTAAATTTAAAAAAATTAAAAAATCTATGTAAAATCACAAGCACAGAAAGAAGAAAAATTTAAATGAACAGTATGTGATAATAATTACAGTTAAATATAAAATTTGTTGAAAATATGATTTACTTTTATTATGTTTCATTATGATTGGTACATAAATTTAAAATCATTTGACATGTGCAATACATTTCTCAATGCAGAAAATGATACAATAATTTCAATATCCACACAAATACATACATAATAATAATCAACAGAATAGCATTCATAAACTTATAAAATGAATAACATTTGATATAATATTTACACTATACATATGAACTAATTATTTATATAATATTAATTAAAAACGATTTATTGAAATTTATTAGCATTATATTCCAAACCAGGAAATAGTTAATAATTTATTTATTTTTATATAAATAAACACGTATGCAATTTATATTTTCAATAATTATCTATATAATAACTAGTAGAGAAAACAAATTTATAATAAGCCTTTTGATTTCAAGTAAAAAATAAAAAATTTAAAAATCTCTGAATAATATAATAAAATACAAATTGATTACATTACTCTTTAATAAGAAGTAGTGAAAAACAATATACAATGCATATCATTTTTAATCAACAAATAAATATAAAATCTTATTAAGACACTACAAGATGAAACCCAGGGCTTTGTAAGTATTCTATGGAGCTAGATATTCATAGACCCATTCATCTTCACCAGCGTGAGTTACTTTTTCATCAAGAACTTCTTGAGGCAATGGCTGTCTAAATCTTATTCGATCATGAAGTCGATCACTACGACCACACCAGAATTCTAATGTTTCAGGTTTAATAAGAAATCCACCCTAAAAAAAGACAACAGAAAAATAAATTTTTAGTTATTATTTATAATTAAATATATACATGAAATTTATAAAAATATATGTCAAAACATAAGCATTTTTTTAGACACATTTTTTAAATTTTGTAAATGTACTATTTTTTTTATTCGGTTTTATATTTAAAACAAATAGCAATAGTACTTTTTAAACTCTAGCCACTAAATGTTTTTTTTTCATGATTCACCATAAACTCACTATTTAACTTTTTTAAATCCCTTAATTTTATGAAATGCATTTTACAATTATTTTCAAGTAAATGACTTGCAAATGTTACGATGTGGTGCAAATTGTTTGTGTGTCTTAATTGCAAATAAATGAACACAAAAACATTTTGTGGACATTTTGTTTGGAAAAATTGTACATTAAACAATTATTTATTAAAAAATTAAAATTATTAAAATATTAAGCATGATTTTGCCAAATTTGCATTTTTGTACAAAAATATAGTGTGAAAAATAAATAAATGACATATTTTTGTGAAATAATTTAAATAAGAAATGAGGGCATTTCAAGCTACAATGAATTTGCAACTTTCCATACTATCAACTAAGTTGTTGAAATATACATGAATTGGAAGTAAAGATTATGCATGTAAAAAATCTTTGTTGAAGTTTATTTAAATCTTGGAGGAGATCTTAGAGCATCTGCCTGTCTGCCAAGGTAATCTCAAACATGCTGTATGAGAATGAGGTTTGGAGATCTAGTTTGTAAATTCATTCACGCAACTTTGATCCTTAAGTTATTCATCAACAAGTTTAATTGGGTGAAGTCGAATATATCATCCCTCATTATTGAAAGCCATTCCGTTATCTCCCCAGGAGTCATGGTTCCTCTATTGGGTACTTGCAGGCCAGTGTAACAACCCAGAGAGATTCTAGTCCAAAACATGTTTCCAACTCCTCTATTACTAAGCCTTTCCACAACGCTTGATCAGCAGTATCTGGTGCTTTGCTCTTGCAGATCAAACATGGCATGAATCACTTTCTACAGTACAGTTGGACTCATCTGTGACGCAACAGAATCCCAGTGCTGTCAGGTCCAGATAACATGCTCTCTTGCTGAACATAAATAATCACTTTCAGTTTTTGGTTACGAATGACATACACAAGGGGTTGTATACATAAAGTACTCAATTATAAAAGAGGCTTTTGCACTGTACAAGTATATATTCTCACTCTGGTTGTGGTAAAATGAGCTAGAAAGAGATCCTCAGGATTTGTAATGCATGGTCAACCTGGAATAAATCTCCTTCAAATCAATTTTTCAAATTGGTTCTGATCCCAAGACATTCAGATCATATTGTGAGATACATTAAGACATCTATGCAACAACCAGTAATAATTCCTTGTCCATCTATTTGCTTGCTTGCTATGCTAACAAATTGCTTTAATGAAATGATTAAATTATCTCAATTTGATATTGTCAATAATATAATTGTACATGCACTAATAAAATTATACACACACACACACGAAAAAAGGGGATGTTTTCAGTTTCCTCTGAATTCTATAAAAAGTGTAATATTTTTTAAAAAAATCAAAGTTAGTAGTATAATTCGTTCATAATATTTTATTAAAATTATTGACGACAATTTATATAAAACATTTTTTAAATGTTATTTTCATTTTTTTTAATGGTGATCTTTAAAAATGCATTGTCCTGTAACTTTTTGAAGTCAGGTATAAAATCAAATAAAATAAAATACTATAAATAATGACAATTTTTATTTTCATCCAAGTTTTTCCATCATAAATAATAAATTATTTTAATGTAATTTTAACATTAAAGCTTTAAAATAAATATATATATATATATTTTTTTTTACAAAAGCTTTCAATTTTTTTTTTTTTATGCAATAGTTTTATATACTATTCCCTTTTTTAAGATAATAAAATTTTGCAAAAGTACACTGATATACTAATACATTAATTAGGGAAATGATACACAGAATGATATACCAATAATCAGGCTTTGGAATAACTATTGATTCATCTGAATATTGCTTTTCCAACTCTAATTTTTTCTTTTCTAAAAGATCTGAAATATAAATTATACATAGTTTATTTTTCCCAGAAAAAATCAAATTTAAAGACAAAACCTTATAATTAATCACTAAAAATAAAATGTCTTCATCTCAATGATACATTTTTGAAGATAAAATTATTTAAGCAAGAAATTTTATCAAAAACTACTTAATTTATTTCAAAAGTAAACAAATTGGAAACTGAAAACTTAAAACTTAACCTTTATTGCAGCATAATTATGGTTTGAAAAAATATATACACTCATTAAAAATACACATGAAATTTTTTCACATAACTAATTATAAAATAATTAAAAAGAAATTTTTGAAATAATATAAGTTTGGTAAAATAAAATCATTTGTTGCATTTCAACAATATTTTTATAAGCACGTATTTAAACATAAATTAATAGTTGTAAAATATATAAAATTTAATTTAACTCTGCATTTCATAAAATTCTGGCATCATTATAACAAAAAATTTTTTAACCCTTTGTTTTCGATGGCTTGACTCTGGTTGCTTACTACTGCAGCTAACTGACTGCTCCTTGGTCGTGAATGAAAATAATCTTCAGATTCCTTTTCACTGATTTTGGAAATGGTACCTTCTATTCAATCACAAACATTTAAAAAATCATTAAACTGAATATTTTTTTAAATTGTAAAAAGAAAAGAAAAAGTAAAGGAAAGAAAAAGAAATTGAATTTTTGAAATATTCATCGAAATTTTAAATGTTTTATTACCTGTCGACAAAGAGGTTCCCAATAAAACAGCAGAGCTACATGAGGATTTTCAGCCTGTGTAAATAAAACTTTAAGATTTTTAATACATCAATAGGAAAATTACTACTTGATAAAAAAATAATGCATTTTTGCTAAAAAAGAAAATTATTTTTAAAAACATTATGCAAATTCAATGATTTCACAATTAATAAGATAGTTGAGTACACAATCTTGCATTCTATACTTTTGATAAATAATAAAGTGTGAGAAATTAAAAACAAAATAATAAGGACTTGAATTTAGTATTCAAAAACTTAAATAATCTTTTATGAGTTTAGTTTACTCTAATTTATAAGAAGAGTTTAAAATTCTTTGTATTCTTCTTAAAAAATAGTAGAAAAACAGTCCTTGTAAATAGTTTTCACCTTATTTAAAATAAAAAAATTCCATAAATATAAAACTAATTCACAGAAAAAATAGATATTATTTTAATAAAATAAAAAGAGGAAAAATATAAAAAGAAACTAATACCACAATTTCTTGTCCTTTTCGGCTGTTGTAATTAGTAAAAAAAATAAAACCTTCCTTACTGTAGGATTTCAAAAGAACATATCGAACTGAAGGTTTTCCATTCCTAAAGATATGAGCAAAATTATTTATTATTCAAATAAAACATTAAAAACAAATATATCATTAAATATTACATAAATGATTTAATACGTAGAACCTTGAAGAAATCAGCCACTTTCACTTTTTTATTATTTTTTTCTAATTAACTCTAAAATATCTTTCATTTATAATTATTTCTTACTTAAGAAATAATTATAAATGAATTTTTTTTCCACTTACATTCATATTATGATAAATTAATTTAAAAGAAATATTTTGTTGTACATTGAAAAGCATATTACTACTCCCAGGTATGGCAAGCTGAGGGATTCTTGACAGAAAGTAATAATTTTTACAAATTAAAATTCTGTTTAAAGTGGAAAAAAAAAAAGATTCTTACTATATTTATAAAAAATACAAGTACCAAAAAGGTGAATAGTACGTCTTTATGTACGAAGGATTAATTAATCTATATATATAATGTATAAAGAGATAATTTAAAGTAAAGAGTGGTTTACAATTATGATGTAAAAAAAGGTTTATATGTAAAATTCATACATGGTCTACTGCTTTCTACATGAAATACATAATTTTTTATCATTATTTCAATAAAAAAAAAAAGTCTTTTCAAAACTGTAATCTTTAAGTGTCATAAATCAACTTAATTTTATAATTAAATTCTGAACACAATGAGCAAAATATAATAAAATGAAAAGTTTTTAAAAATTTTTTTCAATACAAATAGAGAATGAAAGTAACAAAACAACCAAAAGCTATGCTTTTTTTTATGTGTTCTACTTTGGCATCCTAGAATATAAGGCTATATTAATATATATATACAAATTAGAAAGGTTTACCTTACATTAGTAATTATTTTACTTCTGTTAAAATTAGATAATTTTCTGTTTAATGTAAAACAAAATCAGCTTCAAAGTTAGAAATTGCATCTTAATTTTTTCTTTAAAGTTAGATTAACTGATATTAAAAAAAGGAATTGCATTACATATTTGCATAATGAATGAAAATTTAAATATATATATACATTAAATAACATTTTTTAAACCATCAATTTGTAATCGTTGATGTAAGCTGACAATTTATACTAAATTAAGTTATGTTGAATAATTTTTATTTTTTAATAATTCAAAATAATTGAGAAGTCTAATTGTTTTTCTTAAATTAAAGGATGTAATGTGATTCAAATCATAATATAAAAACGATGAATAAAAAATTAAGATACATATCATAAGATTTTATATCTATAATGTTAATAACACTTTTATTTATTTATTTTTGCTTTTTCAAGGAAATATTATTATTTTTCTATCAAATTTCGAAACTTCTATATATAGTAATTAATATAAAGAAAATATTTAGTTTTGTATATAATATTGAATCATACTTATTAGAAGTTGCAACAGCCATTGCATTTGCTTCACGTATTCCATCTGCCTTTCGCGCATCATTGAACCATATATCAAACAGTTTAATAGGATTTTTAACAGAGAAATCCCTATCAACATTGGGCTCATAAGGAACTCGCATAGCTAAAAAAAAATTTTAATAAAGATGTGATGATTACGTAACAATTTTGAAACTTTTAAAAAGTAAAATAAATGTTTTGAGACTAAAAATTGAATCACCTCCAAGATCCATTTTTTCTACAGGTGCGATATCCATTTTGGTAGAAAACTTTAAACACTTGTGTAAAATTATTAAATCAAAACCAGCAACAAATTTACAACATCTGAGCGACAGCTGATTGTTATTTGTATTGCGTGAAGCATGTTCTACGCACGTTGCCAGATGACGCAATCCGAATTTATCAGGTGTTTTTGATATATATAAATTATCTATTACCAAACCAGAGATTAAAACTTTTTTTAAGATCTTTAACTAAATCAAAAATAATATCTCCACAGGTTTTATCTAATTTTTTTAATAATTCAATACCATTTCATAGAATTTTTGTCGTTATCATACTTTCCACACTTGTTTCTCAATTCATGCAATTGTATAGTATCTAACCAAATTAAATTGCACAATAAATTCTTAATCTCATTCTCACAGAACAACTTTTAACAAGGAAATTGTTTCATAGAGAAGTGAGCCATTGAAAACAAAAGCAAAAGTAAGACTTATTTAATTTTGTTTCATGGTTATGTATTGAAAAAAATATTGATTGCGAATTTCACACAAGCAGGTTCAACGTTTTTTTTTTTTTTTTTTTTTTTTTTGAATTCATTTTTGTTTATATTTTTGATAAATAACAAACGTCATTAAAGAATTACAATGAGTTCTTTTTTAAACAAATATGTAATTTTTGATGAAGAATGAGCAACAAAATTAAATAAGCGTCATAGTTCTATATTCAATTCATATTTAGCCTCTTTATCTGTTTACTGTTTAATTTTTTATTTACTTTTTAATTTCATTTTTCTTATTTAGTTTTAACGTATTCGTTCGTCTAATGTATGGTTATTATTTTACTACTGTGACCAAAAAGTAAGACCAATTTTTTTTTTTTTTTTTTTTTTCATAAACACTTTATTTATTCTTCCAAATTTATTTCATTGACTTCGAGTAAACCCATCCGGACACGGGTTTTGCACTTTTGCAGGCAAGGCAACCGGCAACAGGCAAACCACTGTTCACTTTTCCCATGATTCCTCATTCTTGCCGTGACGTCACATCACTATGATGTCACCATGACATTAGTTTCAATTGGCGCCAAAAATAATCGTGTTCATTTTGTTCTGTACCTTAATGTGTGTGACATTGCTCGTGTAACTAAAGGCTCAGCGACTCCCCGTAAATGCACCCTATTATGTCAGACGAAAAGGTATTCATAAAGATCTCAACGTAGAACCAATTCCTAGATTACATCAAAAATTACTGCATTAAATTCTTCGCAAACTGCTCCCTCGGATTCGAAACGAACTACTTCAAGCAATCCCTGCATACACTCAGCAGTACGCAGCTCCTAAAAAAAGGCTAGAGCCATCCTCTACCAGGAATTTGATTCTTTTCCCTCAGTCAAAAAGACGGAGGGTTCAGACTGCTTGCGTGAAGTTCTTCCGTTTCGAACCCGAGACGCTTTCTATAGACTCGAAAACGACCGCAAAACTAACCCCGGGGAACGTCGAACGGTAGTTCTTCCACACTCAATTAACTGGTGGTTTTCCACATCTCACAAAAAAAACCTGTGTCACACACGTGTTCTCATCGTTTGCTGTATCAGTAAGTGTCTTTTTTATTTTTATTTTATTTTTACTTAATTTTTATTTTTTGAATCTTTAAGATGATTCTTGTTTAATTATAAATTCTAATCACTGGTCATTTTATACCTAGAAATCTTAATTTAACTTCTGTAATTTTAAGCGGCATGTGCAATGGACCTCTAATTATTTCTTCACTCTTAATTATTTTATTTTTAAAAAAAATCTTTTTAAATTTTTACATAAATTTTATCTTTAATTAATTTTTATCTTTAATTTTCCAGAGTTATTACTCTAGCTTTTAATTCATGTTAAATTTTAACTTTTTATTGATGATTTATATTTAATTCCTTTAATTTTAACTGATGATATGGAGTTTTAGTGACAGTCTTGTTGCAGAGGCACTCCCTTGAAGAAATGTCCGTTGCCGTTGCCTCGTGTAACTAAGCTGCTATGAATAGACATTTAATGCCTGGGTGTGCAAGTTCATAAATTGTTTATTTAATAATCAAAACAATAACAATAATTATTGTTTTTGATTATTGAGATTGATATTGTCTTTGATCGATGAATGTCCTTTGTATGTTAATGAATATGATTTTGTAGTTTCTATAATATTTATATAAACACATAAACCTAAGTATGTAGAAGAGCTTTAAAATTATTTTGTCTTTATACCAAATAGGCATAGGTCTGTATTTATATATTTTAACATTTTATTTGAATTCATGAGGTTAACTTTTGTATAATTTGTTTTTTGTTTCTTATTAGATTTCAAGATATTTTGTAAAAAGAGTTATCCATGTTTGAGTCATCTGACAGACAAGCAGCCTGTATTCCAGATAGTCAATAACTGTTCCTGTATCTATAACAATGTCTACATTTGCTGCT
Organism: Caerostris extrusa; assembly: GCA_021605095.1. Taxonomy (NCBI): domain Eukaryota; kingdom Metazoa; phylum Arthropoda; class Arachnida; order Araneae; family Araneidae; genus Caerostris; species Caerostris extrusa. The sequence goes on along the minus strand of BPLR01020304.1, from coordinate 6,417 downwards.
TTACATCTTTGCTGATAGTTTGCTTAATCCATTATGCTCTTTTGTGTTATAATTTTTAATTTGTTGTTTCTTTTAAATACTTCTAATCCATATTCATCTGTACTGCAGTGATTGACTTGTTTTATTCTTGCTTTCCCTCTCATTTAAAAAATGCCATATGTAATTCAAATGTTGTGTAGTCAATACAAAAAGGTGAGCTCAAAGTAATTGTTAAAATAATATTGATTTATTCATGAAGAAACTGAAGATTATGCAAGATTGTTAATTAACATGACTTTGCACTTTCTATAACACTTATTTATATACAATTAAAGCTTATTCAAATTGTATATGATTGAAATTTTGTGTCTTAAGTATATTTGTATACTTCGACAAATATTTTTGAACTCATACGCTTAACTTTAAAGTGATTTTTTGTTATTGATGATTTTTGCAATGTTCTTTTAGAAAATGTGATAAGAAATCTTTATAAAAGATTACTTGGATACAAACAAATTCTATTCCAGAGTTTCCAGCGACTGTTTCTGCTGCTATGCTGGTAAGAAAGTTTGCATTTACTCTTATACATGCTGCTGTTTTGTCTGGCCTCTCCTTCATGATTTGGCCTTTCTTTTTTCACTAATCACTTTATTAAATTATTTAATACGAATTTCAAAATATTTTCTTCTTGCTCTTATTAAGATTCCTAATTCATATATTGGTACATCAATCTCAGTATTATCCTTCTTTATCTGTTACACAATCTAACTCTTGTTTTCTGCTTTAATTCTTCATTTATATTTCCCTGTTCATTGTCAGTCTTATCTAATATACTGAAAAAAAAAATCATGTTGGAGGTAGTAGTAAGTACCAAATTTCCCCAAAAATGTGAACTTTGTAAAGAGTTATTCTTCAAAATCTTTTTTATTGTTTTAAGAAATTTAAAATCATATATATTAAGGAGTACATATTTAAACCATTTAATATTCTACCAGAAACCTAAGCTACCTTCTACTACATTGGGTGATTTTAAAAATGAATCTGATTGTTGTGAAAAAGATAATATTTCTAAAAGAGATCCTACTGTAAAAATGAAATTAGCAATGCATGGTTAGAAGTTTCATCACTTTTGAAAAGAAATTATAATGCCTTTTATAAAATTAATATGCCTTTTTTTTTTTTTTTTTTTTTTTTGCATTAAAAAACAAGGACAAAAACCTATAAAGTCCATTTTTGGTTTTATCCGTAGTGTGAAAGAGGTTTTTAATAACTCGTTCATTCTAATGACTAACCAGCTATAAGGGAATTAAAATAGCAGATGGGGATGTTATTCCAATAAAAAGCAATTCTTGGGAGGTTAACTTTCAGTGTAATAAATTGAAATCTTATACAGTACAATTAATAAAATTTGTCTCCTTTTAGATCGCTGTTACATTAAATGTGTACCACCATGTGGTCATCAATATAAATGTAATTACAATATTAACAATATCAATAGTTTATGTAAACATATTCATAAAGTTCATATATTATCTATTAATACAAGAATGCAAACTGTTGGTAATTTCATTGATATGGATAATAACTAGAAACTTCTCATGATTTCACAATGAAGTATAACAAACTGTTAAGTTATGTATCTAAGAAAGAAGAGTGTAAGCGATTATGTACAGTAGAACCTCTGTGAGTCGAACTTCAAGGGGAGACGCCAAATAATTCGAGATAGGAGTTTTCAACTTATGGAGGATTTCGACTCATGCGGATTTTGTAAGGAACTATTCAACTTGTAGAGGTTTAGATTCTTTCTAATTTATTTTGAGTTTTCTTCTTTTGACAATGTTTCACAGCACTCATTTTTTGACAATATTATTCATATAGTGTTGTTAAAAAAGGTAAAGCCAATTGCAGTAAAACCAAACTACTTCTGATATTTTTGCAATAGACAAAAGATTTGCTTTTGCTAGAGTTCAAAAGAAATCAATAACAATAATAAGAATTTGTTATTTTATTTACTGTATACTCATACATTGTTTTCTAAGAAACAATGACGTGCATTGTCGGCAAATCCTTAAAGTCGGTAACTTATTTTTCTTCGAACTGTAGAGGTAATTAGTTTCAAATGATCGAGTTGTAAAATCAAACATTGCTAATGTTCGAGATACATAGGTCCAATTTTTTTCGGTTATGGAGAGCAAATATAAACCAAAATGGCTTGTGGGGATTGACTAATTATTTCGACATATAGAGGGTTGAAATTTCGAGTAATGAAGGTTTTGGGGCTTGAAGGGAACAAAAAAAAAGCAAATTTCAAGTTTTGGAGGTTTTTGACTTATCAAGGTTCTACTGTATTAGAATTAGGTGAAAATCTACAAGTTGGAGAATTGATGCTTAACACTGTACTAAATTCTAACACATTGATAGCTGGAGTGCACATAGCTATAAATGTAAAAATCCTTACATTTTGACCAAAAACATCGTTCATAATAAAAGTTCTTCCGATAATAAAAAATATACAGTTTTTTGAAACATCAAGAAACATTTTCATTTCTCTAATTCTAATAAAAGATTAAAAAGGTTCTGATAATTTCAATCTAGGACAAACATTTTATATTTTTCTTGGATTAATAATATATTAAAAATTAATTTCTTATTAATTCCTGTAAATATGAATTGCCATTGGATATTACTTATAGCAAATATAAAATGCAAAATGTTTGAATATTATATTCCATTAGGTAATGCTCCAAATGATGCTTACTTTTAAAAGATATATTAAATTTTGGTAGCCATTGGCAAATAACTTTTCTAAGTTGTCTTCAAAAAGACAATTTTAATAGTTGTGTTTAGATTAATTTTATTTTTGATGTGCATAATAATCGCTAATGCGAGAATGCAATACTTTTCTATTTAGAGAATATATATATAAAATAAACAAGATTTATGAAACTAAAAGTAACCAAATAGTTTTAAATAATCAATAGAAAAGCAAGATATTGTGTTTTTTGTTTATAGTTATGGATCACCTCTGGCGATGTTCAAGAAGCTGACATCTTTTTGTAATGATTTCCATATATGTATCTGTATTTATTAAAGCATTTTTAAAAATAAATATCTAATTGAAATTTAACTTGTGTCTGTGTATTCTTTTATTAGCATATATAAATTTGTTTCGATATACACATAAAAAAAATGATTGATTGACATATAAAATTTTTTAATATTTACAGCAATGAATATTCAAATTTAGCTTGCAATAAATTACATTAATATATTACATGTTTAAGAGGATAAATATGGTTGAAACTACATAATATAATTGCAAATAAAATAAAAACAGTTTTATTGTAGAAGTTCAGAATGCTAATGAAAATTATCTAATTTCTTGGAAAGGGTTTTAAACAGTTTCAGGTAAATTAAATCACTTGAAGTAATATGTACATATAAGAATAAATATATAATTACTCAATTTAAAATTGATGTATTAACATGAATTTATTACATTAGTTGGAAGACAAAAAAATATTTTACTTAATAAAAAAATGAAATTGTTTGACTTCAAATTAATAAAGATTATTTTTTTGCAAAATATTTTTCTGCTATGAAGTTGGGTATTGGGAATCAAATGACTTAAAAGTTAAAAATTGTGGTAGTAATTATTTAAATATTTCTTAAATAAAATTAAATCATTTTATAGAAAAATTTGTTCCATAATTACAAAAATTGCCCATTTAAAACTAACCAGCACATTGATCAATAAGATATTTAAAGTAGTTCACAAATGTATATAAGTTTATGTGCATATGCCTACCAGGGAGCATTGTGTTCAGAAAATTTAAGGATTCCAGTCCTAAAACCTTAATGTAACACATTCTGAAAATGTTTATTCCTCTCTGAAATAGATATGCTTAAAGAATTCATGAGATTTCTGTAGGCAGTGGTAAAGTGCAACATTTTCTTTTTCCCAAGTGAATTAAGTATCGAAATAGCTCATTTCAAAGATTTGATAAAAACAAGTCTTTCCACTTAAACACAAAGGATGCACCAATCGGAAATTATCGTAACGAAATTGGGCAGGCAAATGCAATCTAAGATTTAGTGCCCTGAATAAATAATTGGAACTCTAGAGCACTTGGAAGGTGTTTAAAAGAATGAAGTGCCGTTGTCTTAATTGGTTATAGAACAATTATTTCAATAGGGATATGACCAGGCATTTTTTTTTTTATTTCAAGGGCAAGAGAAAATGACAAACTCTTACGAGATCAAAAAGTGTGAAACACAAGAAAAAGCCCATGTCTCATCAGCAAAGTTCCAGGACTCCAATATCTTTTCATCTCGGAGTCCCCATGCAAAGAAGGGCATCCTGCTATATGCTGCCTGCCCATGATCTTGCCTTTCCCACAGAGCAGGCAATTTGGGTTATCAAAAATGCCAATGCGGTGCAGATGGTCTACAGCAAGTCTAAATTTCATGAAGTTCTTCTGAAATAAGTCTTATTTGATTTTTGATATAAAGATTCATAGAATGAAAAGAGTTGCAAGTATTTGGCATTGGACTATCCGTATGCCCTTCTTAGCCAGCAAATTTGCCTCATCATTACCTAAAATGTCCAGGGATCCACTGAAGGGCGATGTGTCGTGCCTCTACCTTCAATCTTTTAAAAAGACCTCGACATTCTAAGATATTCGAGGAGGTTACTTCATATGACCCGATGGCCGGAATGGCAGCCCCTGAGTCCGACATCAAAACCACCTTGCTGTAAAGGTGTTTGGGGATAAGCTGCCCATCCACACACATAGCTATTAGCATAGAAAGAAAAAAATGGAAGAATATATTCCGATCTGATATTTGGGGAATCAATCAAGGAGGCATCTGCATAAATGTAACCGTTCAGGTTCAGGGTGTGGCGGAGAATATGGATGGTTTTCAAGGGCTAGGATCTGCAAGTTCTACAGTGGTAACTGACTCTTAAGAGTTGGTTGAGCAGATTAGTAGTTATCTCGACATTATTCAAGAAATTTGGAGTTTCAAAATCTCTGAACATTTACTTAATTTCCAGATCTGCCTTCAAGTAAAAAACCCTCTAAAAAAACACTTTGTATTTTCAGATGATTCTGTTTATTTTCTTAGCAGTTCCATAAGGGCATTTCAATTCTAGTAAACCTTTCATATGGCACAATAATCGCCTGGTTTGGTCTACTTTTATTTGTCAAAAGCAGCAATGAATCAATGGGAGTGGTCTGTACCGCAGCAACGATCAACTAACCAGACATCTATAACGCAAAGAATCAACGACTGTTATAGAACAGATCTTTACAGTTGTTTCTTCAAATGATTCGGTCGAGTGCTCTCTTACAGTTCGTACACAATAAAAAGCATATGTTACCATTTAAAGAAAACATGTAATATTTTTTAAAAGGAATGGTTAAAACAATGCCAACATATAGCTTTAAGAGGTAGCTCTGAACAGGGGGAGAGTTTTCAGTGCATGTGTTATAGCATCTATTACATTATCAAAGATACGACATTTGTAATGAGGACACAAATAACAGTGAAAATCTGAGTTATGGTTTGGGGAACCATTTCATTTGATAATGGGATCTTTCGGTTGTCATCACAGGACCCTCTAGTCACGGAGCCCTGCTAACTTTTATTCTACTCCCTCCCCATGTTGCATTTTCTTTCAGGGATTACATTTCGACAGGATAATTTACAGTCCCCCAAGACATACATCATGTTTCTACTGATTGCTTTCTTGTCAAACATTTACAGGGTCTGCTTGAATAACCAGAATATTCTAAACCATCGAATAGGGCTGATCTAGTTGGAAATCACGTAGTTTGACATCCAACAACTCTATGATTCAACGCCTTATCGTTTGGTTTCCCTAGTTGTAGTTGTATCGCCTAATTGAAAATTATTTTTTTAAATTTTCTGCTTCATTAGCGAGATCAGAGTTTAACACTTTCAGAAAGAGTGTATATCATTTTCGAAGAGTCCTAGTTTCTATTTTCGCTTAATCTTATTTTCCAAAAGACCATTTATTATCATTATCCATACAAGATATGAAAAGCAAGCAACAATTGCAAAGTAATGATAGCCTGAAACCAATTGTACGACACATTTTGATAACATTGTAGGTACACTCATGGGAAACATTATTCCGCAGCAAAGAGTTTTTCTTAAAGAGTATTGAAATAAATGTGTTTAATATTAACAACAGCTTGCTGTTGAAGGTTTTTTTGTATCCGTATGTCGAACGTCAGAAAAAATATGGAAACTGTAAAAAAATGAGTAGCAGTTTCACAATTTGGGAATGATGTGGGTGAGAAGTCTGATTGCTGTGTGACGCTCTACGGTCATATGAGACCAGGACCTACGAGTTAAAGTGAATTCGAACCACTACAAACATCCATGGCACCTCCGGGATTTGAACCCGAA
>BPLR01020303.1:0-114126 GCA_021605095.1 Caerostris extrusa | reverse complement strand
TACGTACGTTGAGATCGTGCTACATATTTCCCTTGCTTCCTGAAAGCCAGTGACGGCAATGGACGAAAGTTGAATTTTTTTATGTGCAGTCCTTTAATGTTTTTTTTGTTTATATTTGAACAAATTAGTTCAATGTAAAAATTATTAATAAAATAATTAATATACGTAATTTCAATTTCAGATACCTTTTATTACTTTTAATTTAGTATGATCCTTTTTAAACGGCTACTCTATTTTTATTGAGCCCTCACCCCAAGGCAAAATCCTGGGTGAGTGCTTGATATGAATAATTATAATCATAAAAAATATTACAATAAAAATTATGAAAGGTTTTCAATGTCATCGATTATCGAAATGAGTTATCTTTTTTTAAGAGTTGTCTTTTTTAAAACGACTCTTAAAAATTCACGATTGAAGATGAAATTCAAAAACATTAGTTTAAAAACTTAATAAAGAACCATGTAATAAATAGCAATTATTTTATTTAAATAGTTTCCTATAAAAGAAGTCTCTGAGTTTCTTTTCATATGCTTGCGAGTTCTTTTTTAGCAAATTAGGTAAGAAAAAAACAATTTTTTTTTTTAGGATTAACTCTACACTTTAATTAAATGCTCATTATAGTAAAGATGAATTAAATAACTTTCCTAACAATAAAAAATTAGTAGATCGGCAATATTTCAACGTTAGTGTGAAGTGAATTAATCATGAAGGTGAAAGAATGAGTGATATCTGTTGAATAATTAAAAAGCCAAAAATTATGAACCTATTAAAATCTAAGTAAAATAAATAATAGTAATAATAAATAAATGAAAAATAAAAAAAAAAATCCTAATATTTTAGTTTAGAAATAATTTTACAAAAACGATCAGATAAATTATAAAAGACTTCAAATTGACAGCAATTACTTACATATAAAAAACCTTTCAAAAAAAAAGCTGATGAAAAATTTAATTTCCATTTAATTAATATAACAAACGGTATAATTTGTCATTTTTTTCAATGAAAGAACATTTGCAATGTGCATTATTAACCTACGAGATCCACAAAAATTGCAAAAAGAATAAACATCATAAATTTCGAAAATTTTTCTTTTTCGTACTCGTTTCTCTGGCTTTAAAATTGAGCTTGCGCAATGTTGCAATAAATACTGGTCTGAGACTTACTTTTCAACAAGACGCTTCTGAGGTAGTCGATGCGATGTTGCCAGATATTACATTTTTATAAAAAGATCTCTGACAACGTTATTAATGTTGTTTTTGTGGTCTTTTATTTGTTGCTCTACAGCAATGCAAAAGTTTAAGAATAATGGATGATATTTTTTTTCTGAATCCATGATCAAAAGCAGTGAATAATTAAAAATATTGCATCATAAAGGATCTGATTCAAATCTATAATGAATTATATACATTATTTTTTCTCTAAAATTCTAGCTTTCCTAGTTGACATAGTGAAAAAAAAAGACATTTTATCTATGGAACATGGTGAAGTCTTGGGAAAAAGAATTGTTTACTTATGCGCAATGCATTTTCTGCTTTTCTTAACAAAAATTATTTCAAATTGCACCAATTAAAAATAAATTTAAATACCACATATAAAAGTGGCTTCAGAACACCCGAGCCCATCGAGTTTTAGATTGATGAAGGTGTGATGTCTCATTTCTGACACGCGAAGGCGAACGGAAAGTTTCCGTGCTTATTCTACAATGTTTATGGATACCATAAATTTGTTGGCACAAAAATCCTTCTGTGGAGCTCGAAATCGCTTTATGCCATCCTTAGGAATGCTCGTTTTTTTTTGTTGGTCGCACAACGTGGGTGCACTGTGTTGGTAACTCTGAATTTGCTACGTATTACCGTTTTAGTATCGAATGGCACCAAGTCCAAGCACCCAGCATTTGGGAACAATAAACATTTTAAAAACGAAAGCTGAACTTATGTTATATATATGTCATTATTTTTATGTTATATTTATGTCAAGCACACTAATATAACATTTTAAACACATTATTAATAATAAGATTTTTGCTTCACTAAGAATATTTGAACCGTCGAAATATTCTTTTTTAGCGCTAGGTACTGAACATCAGATGATTAATGACTGAAACCGGCTGAAGCTGTAGAAGATACATCATAATCTATTATCCCGAAAAGGAGAAAAGTAGAGTTACCTTTCTGTTGGATATTTTATAACACGTGGAGAAACTATAAAAAATGCGCATACATCAACATCGACGAAGGCAAAACTATTACTGAAACTAGTTAAAGTACCATTTTAAGCATACAGAATTCAAATGTGTATCGCATCCACCGAAATGACTGTAACTCCAAGTCTTTGCCACACGTTTGAGTTAATAGAAAGGTATATCAAAAAAATGTTTTGCTTTTTGGATGAAATACGCTTTACTTTATCTAAAATTTATTTGATAATTAGACGACCCGGTAATGCTATTGTTAAATCTGAGTAAATATTTATGAATTGAATGAATACAATTGAAGTTCTATAGCAATTAATTAATTTAATTAAAATTACATGAATTAAATTGTTTGTGATAGTTAATTTTTTTGTTTGATTGCTGTTTTATTTTGATATTTTTTTTCTTTCTTCTTTAGCTTACCAAATTATTTGATTACACATGGTAATCTAATTTTATAGTACTTCGTTCAATAACTTTTGCATTCAATGTCTCGGGATAATACTTTTCTTAACAGAAATCGAAATGGGAAAACTAAACACTAAACAACAGCGCTACCTATCGGATTTCATTCAGACTACTCTCTAAACATTCTTGGCACTAATAAGAACAAACTGAGGAAATTGCCTTTCTTGCCTTTCAGAAATTCTTTCGATGTTTATCCCACGTTTGTATGTTGTATGGCGGTAAACCCATAAAAGACTTAACTATAAACTAACCGTAACCGTAAACCCATCAAGACTTCTCATTTCTGAAAGCAGTGACAATAGCTACTTATATAGAATACTGCCGCCCAAAAGTTAAGGAACAACCGGTTTTTTGCGCCTAATTTGCAAATGAATAAATGTAGAAACACCAAATTTGATGACATGGGCACAAAAGAGTTATGTATTGACTGCAACATAGAAGTTTACACAAGAAAACGCAAAAGTGATTTACAACAAAAAAAAAAAAAAAAGCAATCTTGCTGGAAAAGTCCGTACTTGGAAAAAATATTAATCACAGTTTTATGTGGTAAAATGTTATAGAAACATTAAAATAAGGAGTTTTAATAAGGGATATACCCACCCCTAGCTTGAATGCATTGGCGGCATCGACATTCCATGCTGTTAATTAAGTTGTCGGTTACCAAATGGGAAGAGGAGACCAGACACGGAGTAAGATTTGTTCTAGCTCTCCTAAAAACCTTGGAGAAGGACTTAAAGCAGCAACCTGTCTACCAAGATAGTTCGAAAGATGCTCTATCGGATTCAGGTCTGGAGATCGAGCTGACTATTCCATTCGCTCCAAACCAAGACCCTCAAGATATTCCTCAACAACTACAGCTCGGGGATTTCGTGCATTATCACCCATCAAAATGAAAAAAATTGCCAATTGCGCCGGCATATGGGCGGACATATGGATCAAGGATCTCATCCCGACATCTCAAACCAGTCACAGTTCCTCCCTGGAACACATGCAGGTCAGTGTAACCACCGAGTGAGATCCCTGCCCAAACCATTATTCCACCACCTCGATAACCGTGTCTTTCAACAGTGTTGGATTGATGATATCTGGTACTTTGTTCCCTCCAGATCAGCAGACGTCCTGAATCGCTCTTCAGTGTGAATCTGGACTCGTCTGTAAGGAGTACAGTAGCCCATCGCTGTTTGGTCCAGGAAACGTGTTCTCTTGCCCAAGATAAGTGGGCCCTTCTCTGTCGTCCGTTGAGGGGTGCACGCACAACTGGTCGCCTTGCATAGACACCTGAATTGTGTGTGTGTGCGGATATTCTTCTCCCTGATGCTACAGAGTGGTCTGCAACAAGTAGCGCCACAGAAATGTTTCTTCTCATTTAAGCCGAAAGAGCTATGAAACAGTATTCTGCAGGTGTTGTAGCTCGTGGTCGACCTGGAACATGTCTTCTGAACACAGAAGTATCGATTTGATATTGATTCCAGAGACGGTGACCACACTGCGAGGCACATTAAGACGCCTAGCAGCATCAACCTGGTACAACCCCATTTCCATCCATCCGGCCGACCGCCACCTTAACGAATCGGGCAAACGACTTCTCTCAGACATTGCGGGACCCCACTGCCTATTGTCAACCAATCTGATAACAAAAGTTGTAAAACAACAAAAGTTACAAGCGTAAGTACGAAAGCCTGATATTTGCATATTTTTCTCTCACTCATATGTACCCGTCCTTTTTTAAAAAAAAAAGTTGTAGCTATCGTTTTCGCATAAAGTTCGTTTTTATCATTTATATAAACTATAAATTTTATTGTTACTGTCATTTTTTTTATGGTGAGCTTCGAAAAATATGTTGTTCCTTAACTTTTGAGGCCAGTGTATATAAATATTATTAAAAGAAAGAAAAAAATTGAAGATTTTTAAGTGAAAAGGTTGTTGCTTCAGAATTCTTTTCTTGAATATTTCTAAGGGAAAGCAGTTACTATCCGATCAGCTTTTGTGGTGAAAATTGGTGAGCGGCAAAATCAAACACAGTGATATAACAGAGAGAGTTTTAATTACAATAAAATTATTTTAGTTTTTGAGAATTCAAATTGTAAATTAGATAATAAATAATTTTACATTTAATTAATTAAAATTTTAAGTTACATACAAATAGATGAAAAAAATCTACAATAACTAGTGTATTTTTTTTTTTCTTCCAAAATTACTTTGGGCCATGTATGTCTGACTAGCACCCCCAAGAAGTAATAGATTCGTCCGTTTCTACCTTTAAACTGGTTGTTTACCTATCCATTAAATAGCTGGTAGAGCAATATTTAAATAAAAGTTCATTTGTGATGTGTTTCCTTGCTGCCATTTTAAATTTCATGTTTCACATATAAAAAATTTTTTTTTTTTGTAATTATCTTATAAAATAATGGCCAAGGATTTCACTAAATAAATTTTAGCCTAAAGCTAAAATGATTCAACCTACAATTTTAAAAGGCATGAAAATGTTTTCTGTTGGTGTACCCCAAAGATATATTAAAAAATTTTTTTTTTTTTTCATTTTCCTTTTTCAACAGATACTTTTATAATTATTATTTCTATTATATGCAAATTCGACTTGAATACATAAGAAATGGAAAATTAAAGTTTGCTTTACACGAAGAATTATAAAAATTCTTTTATTCAATATTTTATTTAACAGAAATATTTATATTATAGAAGAAATCATTTTTACATATGAGGTACAAAGACTAAAACACTCAAATGGAATTTTGTTAGATTTATCACAACCTTATCAATAATCAACCACTTCTCTACAATTAATATAAGATTATTCAAAATAATAAGTAATTGTAATCAGAACTTATGATTAAATTGATTTTTCATATGATAAATAATAATATTGAACTTTTTCCCATTATCTATTATAAAATTCATTTAGCACGATTAATGCTTTTTTTAGAAATTGTTATAAAGCTAAAATATGACAAATTTGGTGATATATATATAATATAGTACATTATACGTGTTGCATTTTTCAGGATAGGAATTTCATGTTTCAGTTTACCCATTTTGTAATCTCTTAAGAAAACATTCAATATTAGAAGCTTTGGATTAAAATGAAAAGTGCAAAATGTGGTGCAATTAATGATTACCTTATATGGTTAAATAAAAATAAATAAAATATCAGATCTTGTAGCGTTTATTTAAGTATGATACAAATATATACAGTAACACAGTCTCTCTACAATTTCATTCAAATATTTTACAATAATATAGAATTACTTAGAAAATTCAGAAAACAGCACATTTGTTTGAATATAATCAACTCATGGGAAAAATAGCAAAGAGAATGTTATATTAGGAAATGATATACAATAGAAATAGTGCACAAATGAAAAATATAAAAAAACAGTAAATGTTTGATTATACATAAATATATCATTTACAAAAAATAAGAACGAAATGAATGCATTGCACATAAATGTAATAGTGTGAAAATAGAACACTCAATGTATAAGATGCATTGATTGTTTTCTGCAAAATGATGCATTCCATTTCTTCAAATGCAATTCAAGGATGAAATATTTTGAATGGATAATTTTACATTAAATAAATTAGGACTTAAAACTTTTTATTTCCAATTTATCCTAACTTATGGATATGCAATTCTTAGTTGATTTTTTCATCAGCCCAGAGTTAAGATAATCATATCTTCAATAAATAGTTTTTTCTAAATAAAACAATACTTTAATATTTAAAAGACAAAAAAAAAATTATTAAAGTTTTTGGGGTCATATTTCTAAAAGGTAAATAATACGTATCCTTCAATTCATTTACTTGTTTTTACATATAATCCATATTTTTACATTTTATCTATAAATCAAACAATACCTGTGAAAAGGTGTGATTTTTATTATTTATTAATGATAATCTTTTGAGCTGTTTTTTTTTTTTTAAAACTAAATGAACCTTATACAAATAGGCTATACATTAATTTTATTTTTCTGTAATTAGTTTAAATAATTAAATAAGTATTTAAATATACTAAGAATGTTTATAAAAATTAAGCTGTGCCTGTTAATAGTTTGAATTGATGACTTAATTTATAAAAAAATTATAATCATCTGAAATGACTAGGTTTCTTTTGATATAAAAATAGCTATTACATTAGCTGCCTTAGCTATAGGAGTTCAATACTAAAGCATTCAAACTAAAATTTCAAATAAAATTATTTATATATGTTGATGAATCATGCAATTTCATTTGACAGTATAAATAATCTTCATTGATTAGCTACACAGTTACTAACACAATTAAAAATACAAAATAATTTAATGAATTACATTTCGTATTAAAATAGTTACCATAATTACATGAATCAAACACAAGAATGAAGTAATTTTGATTTCAAATAAGATAATTGACATATTAATAAATTATACAATTTTCATTCTAATTCCATAACAAAGCATAAAAACTAAGTAAAAAGAAAAATTAAATTATTTAAATTGTGTGTAAATTTTATATATTTCATAATCTGAGGAAATTTCCATGAATATACTGAAATATGCAAATAGTAAATTCAACAGTTTTTAACTTCACAATTTTTGTTAAAAGTTATAACATATATTTATGAAAACAATTATATTTACATAAGAATTTTATTTTAGTAAAATTTAATACGTGAAACAAAAATATTTTAATAATCATTTGCATAGTTAGTATAAAAACTAACAATTGTAACATCTTGATTTGTGCGTGAAAACAATGGCAAATGTTTAATTACATGAAAATTTTATGATTCTAACATTGGCTGTTAGAGTAAAAATAATATTTTATGAAAAAGAAACAAAAATTCATTAAGGTTTACTGAAACAATAGCCTTTAACTTTCCAATATTTTTATTTGTAATTCAATATGCATTTCAGTTCAGTATTACACATAACAAATTATCAATTTAGCTTTTGCCTTTTCTTGGCTGAAATAATTAATTAATGAAAAATATCTATAAGAAGAAAGAATGAATTATTAAAGTTATAGTTTAATTATAAGAAACACATATATTGAAAGTAATCTGTCAAAAAAGAATTTAATTTTAAACTCGCAGCCAACGTTAAAAATGCAAGAAATTTTCTGGGTTTATTCTCCTTTAGTTAGATAGTATAGCACTTCATACATAATAATATGTAATATTTACAAAAGATGATAAAAGAATAATGATTTTGAACACATTCGGGAGATTATGTTTAATGTACAATGAAATTCAATCAGAAAAAAAGTATATTATTTTAGATTCCTCTAAAATATTTATTTAGACTCCTCTAAACAACAAAACTAATTGAGTAACAACAGCAAAATAGATGCCTGAGGACAGATTAATAAAATTGTATAGAAATTTATAAACAATCTTCAAAATATACTAGGAATATTTTTCTTTCAGAAAACTGAAAATACAAATTCGATATTTTTTAAAAAAGATTGAGACAGAATTAAAAATTATAATAAATTCTGAAATCGTTTTTTAATATTTGATAAAAACAATAACGAAAAAATCGCAATCGTAAAATGTACATATTTTTTTTTTGTAAGTAAAATCTATACATGCAGTTTAGTTTGCATTTTGTCAGTCTTACACGAAAACTAATTTTTTTTTTTTTTTTTTTTTTTTTTTTTTTTTTTTTTTTACATCGGAACGCATATAAATCTAATATTAATCATAGGCAATATTTAAACAGCATTTACTTATTTCTTATTCGATGAATCTTTCTTGATTAAGTTCATGGTGGAATTGGTATGATTTTGAATAGCTTCTTGACATTTTCCATTTTTTTGTACTGAAGATAAAATAGCAATTTGATTATCAACAACTTTGATTTTCTCCAATGCTGGTCTATCTTTAAGTGCCAAGACATCATTTGGTAAAAGTTGCTTTTTATGAGGCATAGCATATTTTAATTTCTCCCAGAACCATTTTTCTTCCCAAATTAAATAAGTTTTTGTAGAAAGCAGATATTGAAGATCACTGTCTAGTGTATCTTTAGGCGGCAGTTCCCCTTTGACAATGATAATAAGTCTATCAATTTTATCTTCAAGCATCTGGTAGTAAGCAGTATGGAATTCTACTTGAAACCACATGCTTTTAAGAAATTCTTTGGAAACTATTAGAATAGTTCTCTTACTATTATGAACGGAATTAAAAATATTCCAGCTTATTGGATGTCCAGCAATCCAATTCCTTTCATGAATGCACAGATTAAAACCCGGATCTTTGCGTTCCAGTTCTTCTATTAATGAAAGTGCAATATCGCGATCAGAACTACTGTAAGATACAAATGCATCAAATATTTTGTCTTCGTCTATTTCTTCTTCATTGAAGAAGCATGTGAATACATGATGCATATGTATATAAACGTAAGCAATTACTGTTTGTTTGTTGCGATAATATAACACTGAGACTATAAACAACAGCAAAGCTAGTACAATACAGATAACTGTAACGGAAATCAGATGAAGTTTATAAGGCCAGTCATCAAGAGGACATAGAACATCATCTGGAGTAATTAAAATTGGTGTGCGAGTTAAAGTACCATTCCATTTTAGGCGATTAGCACACATTATTTGCTTCACGTCTTTAACAACTTGGTAATGCTCAGTCAACCACTTTTTAAAGCCTATAGCAGAGCAATTGCAATTAAAGGGGTTATCACGCAAGGTTATCTCAAACTGTGGAGCGTTTGAAATAAAATTCATAAAAGATGAGGGTAAATGCTTAATGTTATTACCATTTAGAGAAATATTTGTAAGATTACTAGGTACTTTCCAGTCATCTAGATCTGTTATTTGATTCTTATCCAAAAATAGTTCTGTAAGATTTTCCCATATATCTTCATCGAAACCACTCATATTACTGAGCATATTTTCTTGGAATAGAAGAACTTTGGTATTGTTTGGTACAACAGATGGAAGAGTGTCTAGTCTATGATAAGAACAGTTAACAATGTTGGCATTATCTTCTGCTCTATTATAACAATGACAAGGGTGAGGACATTGCTCCCTCAATTCACATGTAAATTGATCAGGTGACAACAACATTATAGATTTTCCAACTAAATGTTGAGGTTCTTTGCATGTTAAATTGTTCACCATGTCTAACCGAACAGATCTTTTAGGAAATTTATGACTCTGTCTAATATAATCATAAAAATTATAAATTTTGCAATCACAAACAAATGGATTAGAATTGAGAATGATTCTTGTCTCGATAATGCTATCATAATCTTTCGATAAATGATCGTTAATTAACCGATCATTTAGAGCAACATGTTCAGCATTAACGGTTTTTATATTATTATGTGCAAAATTTAAAATAGTATTACGTTTATTCGATGAAAACAATACCAATATAGGAATTGATAAGTAACTTATTTTATTATGTTCTAAGTTCAACCGCTCTAATTTTAAATGTCGACTCCATTGAATGTACGGCATTTCTGTAAGATTATTGTAAGATAGATCTATCTGCTTAACATGTTGATTTGAATCCAATCTAAAGTAAGTTAATTTATTTACGCTTAAGTCTAAAATTTCTAAATTTGGCAGATCACGGAATATTTCTTGACTAGCATTTTGTATTTGATTTCCTCCCAGCACCAAATTTTTGATATTTCTAGCTTTTTGAAATAGACCATGTGGTATGAAAGATAGGTTATTTTTAAATATTGAAAGTTTTTCCAGATTCATTTGATTGGGAAATAAATTAGGTGGAAGATAATTAAGATGATTGAAATTCAGATTTATTTCTTTCAACATTGAATTGTTAACGAAAATATTTTTAGGAAGACTTGTTAAACTATTACGCTCTAAAATTAGGGTGCTAATATTTGGACTATAAGCGAATAAATTTTCGTGGATTTCAGTTAAGTTACAGTTAGGTATTATAACATTTTCAAGTTGCGTTAATCCCAGAAATAAGTCTTCGGCTAAAGGTTCCATAAATCGATTTAAACTAAGATCAATGTCTTTTAAATTTGGAGAACTCCGAAATAAATCTTTGGACAATGTCATCAACCAATTAGCGCGTAGCCTAATATGAATAAGATTTGATAGACCAGCAAAAACATCGTCTGGTAATGACATAAGATTATTATCAGCCAAATCTAAAACTTTAAGATTTACTGAACTTTTAAAAATGCCATCAGGAAGTCCTCTCAGTTTGTTTTTATACAAATACAATTTTTCAAGTAAAGACAAATTCTGGAACACATTTGATGGTAGACTTTCGAGAGCATTGTTAGTAATTTCCAGTATCACCAAATTCGTTACATTTTGAAATATAGATTCTGGAAGAGTTCGTAATTTATTATCAGAAAGAGATAAATATTTCAACAGTGTGAAATTCCTGAAGAGAGATTCTGGAAGGGAATCAATATTGTTACCACTCAGAATGAGGCTTTTAAGAGACTGGGATATATTACCAAACAATTCTGCAGTGAACAGTGTTCGGTCCTTCTTAGCTTCTATTATTATTTGCTCAACTGGATATCGCTCGCGGTTTGGTACGATTTCACTAAATGATGAATTTGGCAGTGAGCAAGATTTAAATGCAAAGGTTTGTATTTCACCAAGTTCAACTTGATGTAGGATTGATTTATAGATAGGTTCATGCTCACCACACTGAAATGTTATAGAGCGATCAGCAACATACTTCACACTATATAAAGACTCAAATAGCACTGAGTCTATACATGTGTAAGTCCATCCGCTTAAACTACCGTCCAAAGGATCACAAAAACAGTGATCCTTAGATTTAGAATTTTCTTTGATGGAGCAACTTTCTGTTTCTAAAGCGGTTGAAGAAAGTACCAGAAAAAATAGCACATAGATAGATTGATAGTAATCCATGTTCACTTTCAGCACCAGAGAGCAGCATTTTCTTTCATCTGGAGAAGAAGAAAAAATTTAGACAAAAGGAAAAAAATTGTCACATGGAAATAATATAATTTTAATCTCATAAAAATTAAAATAACTAAATAATATATATTTCAATACATTTCTCCTGCATAATGCTTCTACAACTTCAGTTAAAAGAAAAGAATCTTTCGAATTAAAGAAGGTAAGAACATAGGTTTACGAACAAAACACGTAAAAAACAATTAGTTTTGAATTTGTAAGGACTTACACATGCTTAATCATACCTATCTTTTTTCATCATACTATACTGTTTAATAATACTTTCAGCACAATATAAAAATTCAATTTGAAACAGGAAACCAATGAGAGTGGATCAAGTTATATTAATGTTCAGATGAATTTTTTTAAATCAGTAGGCTTAAATCAAACTGTTTAACACAAGCATACATTTTAAGAAAACATGTATTTTATCTAATGAAGTTTAATCTTAAATAATCACAAAATGTTTCTAATAAAAAGTTTTTATAGGCGAAATCATGTATACTCGTGAAGTTTGAAATGAAGATCAAATTTAAATGTTCTAAGCAGATATTTTGTTATAGATAATCCATGAACCATAGATTCCAACGAACAATGTGTTATATGAATTGAAATGATAATAACCTATAGAATTACGAATTGTTTATGCATTCAAAAGTGTAAGCCGGGGCTTTGGGATTTTAAATTTAGAACAAAAGTCAAATGAGAAGGCCAATATCTGAGTTTATATTTGTTTCTTTAAATTTATGCACAATACCAATATAATTCATGCTCTCTTTTAGCTTTAGTTAATAAACTATTCTTGGCTCAATTAGTTCAAATCAATTTCTTAATCAATTAGTTTAATTAACTAATTAACTAACCAATTTCTAGGGTAAGCTTTGACTAAAATACAATGGTCTTTTGTACGAGAATTTATATACATATATTCTTCATTTTTTAATTTAAGTTATAACTACTGGTCAACACACCCATAGTTCAATGTTTTAATTACTAAAAATCAATCATAATAACTAAGAAAAGATTCGATTATTAAATTTACTTATTATTTATTATAGTACTTACAATAAATTAATACACCAACTTCTTATATAATGAATTATTAAAAATGTTCATGAAAAAGGTATTTGATTAGATTAAAATATTGTAATACCTTAAATTATTTTAATAAGAGTTAAAAAGTTTTTTTTCAACACAATGCTTTGACACAATTCGATAATTAGAATCTGATGTCAACTAACCTCAGTTTAACTCCACAGCCCACAATAAATGTGTCTGTTATCAAATAGCCTCAAACAAATGACATTGTCAGAACAGGTAATGACAAATCTTTATAATATAAAGCGAGTTCAAAGAAGTCAAAACAACTATTGTTTGAAACAATACGGTTCACACAGATTCTTTCAAGGTAAATTTTAATTTAAAAAAAAAAAAGCTAAGTGAGCTCATGTAACCCAATAGCCTTTTATTTAATGCCTTGAAGGAAACAAAGGGAGGAAAATAAGTCTCAGGTAAGGGTCAATGGGAATAGAATGTATAACACTTAGCTTGACAATAACAGCGTATCATCATCAAATGTCATTTAAACACTGCCAATGTCATTTGAGATGTATCTGATAGTACCATTTGTAAGTCGCATCGCCAGATAGTACTATCTATGTTGATTAGAAAATTGCTTAGTCAATCCCTTCCTCCTGAAATTAACAATGCAAAATTCGACCGTCAAAAGGATTAATGATTAGAATATACATTATGTAACCGAGGAAAACATAGACCATAAATGAACTACAAGTCGATCGCAAAGAGACTTTTTGGTATATCTCAGTTACAAGTTTACGTAGAAGGTAAAATTGTTTCGTATTTTTACAGGGGATGATAAATAATGCGTAATTTTTCACCGTAATTCTTTCATGTAGGCATTAAAAAAAATTTTAATGTTTTCTTCTTTCCACTTGAAAAAGCTTTCGATGCGAAAAATGAAGCAGCTACAATTTCAGAGATTTTAAATTAAGAAAAATCGTGTCAGAAAATTAAATGATATTTTTATAATCTTATCTAATCCTTAAAACTACGTAGCTTGAAGAAAAACTTTGAATATGCAAATCATGACAAATATCCAAATATTAAAAAATTTACTGAATATGTCTATTTTGTTTTGTGTCTACATACTAATGGAAAAATCGTATTCAATATATTTTAAGTTAGAAAAATAATAACGTTCCTTAATTACTGACTTGAAAACTGTTTTGTGATGAAATGTGTTAATAAATGCATCTTACCAAATAAAAATTATTTCATGTTAAAAGTTCTCTACTTCTTTTCTCTCAATTAGTAAAACTTTAAAATTTGTAAAATATCATAAATCCGGTGCATAGGTAAGATTCATTTTTTGTTTAGATAATCAATCGAAATACAAACAAGTTCATCCAAACTGGTCTACAGAAACCAAGTTAAAATTCATCAGAAGGAAAAATATTAATGATTCTTCATCCTTACACATTAGTGAAACAGATGCTTTTTTCGATAAAATCAGAACTTCAAATCTTAAATTAAGTAATTGATGTGTAAATATCAAATAACCTCATTCAGACAGCTACGTATTCAAACAAGAATTAATGAAAACAGCTACGTAATACTAATGCCATCAACAATGAAGTTCTGTTGAAAATGGAGAGAGTCTATTGTCCAAGGTTAGCAGACCACATCGAAAAGAGACGAATAATGATGTAGACAAGGTTTTGATTCACTTCTCAATGTCAATACTTAATTCAAAAGCTTTTAGGTGAAAACCGGAACGGGATTAGAACTGACTGTAAAGGTAAAAAAAATAACAGCATGTTTTTAACGCGACATCTTCTATACGGTTGGTTTAATAAAAATAACACCAAAAGACAAAAAAGAAGAATATAATGGTTGAATGAATCATAAGATAATAATTGATTATGTTATTTACAGTTAGTGTCTAATTAACTCTGGTAAAATAATGTTTGAAATCAAATTTTAGATAAAACACAAAGTTCTGGGAAATGTAAATGCGACAATACTTAAAAATTACGAAATCAAAGGATCAATATGTTTACATCATGTCCAATAGAAATTATCTATAAATTATCTATTCCACAAAACAACATAATGTATTAATTTTTAAAGCATGATATAAAATAATAATTTGTATACTACAAAGAAAAATATTAACCATTATTAATTCAACTCATTTTTAGCCTGATAGGAACCAGAAAAGGATTTATAAAGCAAAAGTAGAATATATATGCATAATTAAAATACATAAATCACGAATTGCATTTTAAATGTAAGTACTATATTCCACTTACTATTTTTGTTACCACGCAATAATTGTGATAATGAGGAATATAAAACGAATTTAATAATCAGTTATGTGAATTATATATTATATTAAATAAGTTATCCGAAAAGAATGAATCCTTTAAGTTAATTATAATCATTACTTCAGAATTAAATTCCAGTTCCTCATAATTCACAAAGTGGAAAATTCATTAAAATTTATAAATATATGATATAGACAAAAAAAAAAAAAAAAAAATAGTTACACAAAACATGACCGAAAGTTATATATAAATTGCTATGAAAAAACAAAAAAGATAATCTCATACAGCACAATAAAAGCATTATACTTTTAAAAAGGAGTATTAATTAATAATACGTAAGTCATAAACTAACATTATTAAATTGAGACATTTCTTATCTACGAAATTTGATCTCTTACAGAGGAAACGCACAAATAAGGACATAAAAAAAAGCTTGGATTGACAAAAATCATGAATAACGGGTACAGAAGAATAATTTTAATCCTAATAGAACATATGGGCTGGCGCAGATCGTTAAAACTGATTAAGCTATGCAATAAATACTTCTTATTAGTGAGTGTCCAATAGGTTTTTATTAAAGAAGATTTGTCGTAGCAGTAAAATAATGTAATAGGAGTCAAACGGTCCAAGTGTGAGTTATTTTTATTCATGAAAATTCTGACATCCATTTTTTTATACAAGGTTGAAATTTTTAAAAAATTAATGGGTTAAAAAATCTATTTATAACTGCTAACAATAATAAAGGAGAAAAGGGAGATTTGTAAGCAGTAATTCTTTATACATGACATGAAAATTACAAGGTGTTCACACTATTCCAATTATAGAATTCCAAACAGAAATGATGGTCCTTAAATAATAATACAACTGTTATAATAAACGATTGGAAGAATATATTTTACAAACATTAAATGTTTCTGCATTTATATCAAAACTTCACATTTTTACAAAAAGAAAAATAAATATATCCTAATTCAACTGTTCCATTTAATGCACCATTAACCATGTGTCACTATTAAGCCTTCTCATTTTCCCAAATGATTCCCTTGAATAATCTCGAGCATGATTCAACAGATAGTTTGTAAGCTATATCAAAACTATCTGATGAGACAAATACTTTTTAAAGTCGTTTCTGAAGGAAAGTATATTAAAATATTCATGTTTAATATTCTTCATATTTTTCTTTAAATTTGCTGAAACATGAATATTAAAACAGAACTTTTTCCTCAAGGAGATTCTGTAAAAAAAGTAATAGTCTGCAAAAACAAAATGAATAAATTATTTTCATGTAACTTTTAAATTAAAGTACTATTTAGACACTACATTTAAATTTATTTGGGAGAATACTTTTTAAATCATGCTTTAAAAACGTACACTATGCAGGTATTTTAAAAACTTGGACAACACTTTTACTGCGTTTAAAAATGTTGTCCAAGTAAACACTTTTCTGACAGCATTAATTGAGTTAGATGACACTTTGAAAACTTTGTATTTATTTTTACAAAATTCTGCAAAATAGACGATGATTGTTGGAAAAGTGTTATAAAAGCTATACTATATGAATCAGTACCAGTTATTTACTAGTAATCGCAAGTTCAACTTCGAAATTTTTTCATCTAAATAACTGGAAGCAATTGAATTACTAACAATAATAATCTAATACTGTTAGTTTAGTATAACATTTTAGACATATATTCTGAAAAAAAAAAAAAAAAATGATTTAACATTCTTATACACAAGAGTTTTGACATTTTTCAGACAGTATAGCTTCAGTAGGGCGATGCACTGAAAACACTGCATTTTTCTAATGACAAATAGTAAAACAGAAAGTCATCGATTAAAAAATTAAGATAAAATTTAAAATTATAAAGGTAATACTCATTTAATAATTCATTATAATTTTAGGTAATACATTTTAATATGTATTAAAAATCTATAACACATTTCTCATAGTATGTTGTTGATATAAATTAAGTTTAGCAGATCCATAATCAAAGAATCAAATCATACTATGAGATACTATACTATAAAAAAAAAAAAAAATCTTCTTGTTGAAAGGCATAATTTTGTCACAAAACGTGGACGCTGAAATGATTCAAATTACTTAGGCATCAAATTATCTAAAATGGAAGTCATTGACTTCTACTTTGGATCCCAGATCCCGATGAAAATGAAATGTTTAAAGGACAGACGTAATTTTCAAGATTACTTATAATTATTAAGTAATTAAATAACTAGGCTGATACTGGAAAGATTTACGTGTCATATAAAAACTTTTAAAAAATGTAGTAAAGGAAATGTTTATCTTTGTTACTCAGAAATTACATATTTCAGAATAATGTAGTAAGAAAAGAAACAAGTTTGAAATTATTTCATGAATTGTATATGTTCATTGGATCAATTTAAAGAGGGTTGTCCAACTCGCGGTCCAACGCTGGTATGGCTGCATTTAGACATGTAATCATAAATTACCTTACACGGTGAGAAGATACATCATTTTAGAAGGTGTTGAAGAAGTTCATACACAAATAAACATCATTTTAATTCACCGTACTCCAAACAAAAATTCATTTATTCAACTATTTGTTCCAAACCATAGTTTTGTATCTCGAAATTGATGTCCATTACATCTTAAAAAAATTGTTAGTTCGCTCCAGATCCAAAAATAGTACAATTTTAATTTGAATTATATACTGAGGTGAAAAGACAATAATACTTGAGCTACATAGAATTCATCTACTATTTTAATGAATTTTACCTTCTTTCTCAATTTTAAAAATTTAAACTCTTCCTCATATTTATCAAAACCTGTATTAGTAAATATAGTTTAGAAGTATTTTGTCTACAAAATTTCGTTATCTGTATTATATACCAATTATTTTAATCTACGAAAAAACTGAACTTTAAAAATAGCAAGTTATCGGCAATGTACCATCGTAATAAATAATATTACATATTTTTCACGTTATTTATTATATAACATGTGTATAATATTTCCTTTAATTGTCAAAAATGACATCATTTTAAAATTATTATCAGTTATCATACACTAGAAACAAGACAGATTTATTTAACACTAATCATTAAAATTATATTAAAAAGGGAATCTACATTTAAATACATTGCAGCTCAACACGAATCCACGGGAATCTACATTGCAGATCGACACGAATAAGTTGACAATGAGTTTTAATTATAGTCACTGTAAGAAAATGAATTGAGATTAGTTTAAAATGGAGTTGAAACACGCCTCGCGTATATCTGAGACCCTTTAAAAATAATCGATTCGTCCATTCCCGCTTTTAAAACGGATGTCCACACAATCGGTGATCTGTCAATAGAAGTATCAATTTGGATAAAATTATAAACTTCAGGCTAAGTTTATAACCTTTTGATTTAAGAATAAATTAATATTTTACAAGCATGATTCAATTCAACAGAATAAGTATATAGAGAGACAATAGAGAGGTACATAGAGAGGCAATAAATTCTGGAATCACTTACTTCATGTTTGCAGAAAAGAGCGACTCCCCTCAGTTGGATTAGGTTCAAAATTTTTTTGTCCTCCAAAACAATATTGGACCATAATTTAGCATGCTTGCATAAAATTCTGATTTCTTTAATAGGTAGAAATACAACAGGAATATACTTTCTTCATCCTACAAGAAAATAATTCTTTTTTTTTATCAGTCTAAAAGTTTAATGCATGCATTTATATTTTAGATATTTTAACAAATAAAATTTTATTAATATTTAAATTAAAAAAGAAATTAAAGTTACCTGAGCCAATTTTTTGATAAAGAAAATGTCGTATTTAATGTAAATCCAAACATCATTTATACATACAGTAGTTAAAATAGTGCGCGCCTTGGGGTTGCCTATTTGTGGTCAACAGAGGAGTCACGTGATGGGAATGAGTCACGTGACTTACAACCGTCACTGTTGATCACTTTCCTGCACACTCTGCCATTAATTTATGTGGTATAAAATAGACACTATTTAAATATCTTTTAGACTTTGTCATTTGGTTAAAGTTCATAATGAAAAATTACAAATAAATAAAAGTTAAAAGTGTAAGTTAACCGCATTTAAAGGTCATTAATTTATTTATATGCCATTATGTGTTTTCATTGCAATGGTCATCTAGTATAGCATTAATATGTATCTATGTCCAATTGTCACGTCTTTTTTTTTTTGTCACATTGATTTAATTTTTGCATTCTAACATAATTAAAAATAAAAGAAATTACCGCAATTCATAATATGATAATGAAATGCTGCATAAGAAAATTTACATTCATGAAATTTCATTGCTATGTTTCCATTCAAAATTCCACCATAATTAAAACTCAAGCTTTGGAAATCCTCTCATACATTGTCTCTGCTTTGATTTAGTAAAGTAATATTTTTAATAGGTGTCATTGGCTAAGATCTTATTCAAATAAAGAATTTGGAGAATTTCAGAAAATTAAAGATTCACCCAAAGATATTTTATAATTAAAACAATTTAATTTTAATAATGTTTGATAATGACTTTTATAGTATTTTTTATAAAACTGTAAAAGATTGACTGACTGACTAAGCTGAACGGTGGAGAAGAATCAGGGAAACTCACGCAAAATATTTGTCTTAGTTTATCAAAAGTGAGAAAATGGCAGCTGTTTACTTGAGTTATCTTCAGACAGGAAAAGCTTTAACCTAATGACTAACATATATTATTATCGAAAGTAAAAAAAAAAAGTAGTCAGATCAGACTCAAAGATTCAACAGATTTTGCACACGAGCCATGCGGTTTATTCAAATATTCAAGAGTGTTTCAAGAGTGTGCTGGCAAAACTAGTTATTTTTGCAAAACCAGAAAAAGTAGAAAGTAAGGACTTGCGGATGGGACAACGTTGTTCACTTTATTTAGAAACTTCTTTTCAAATTATGAGTTTTCATGCCGATTGCTTCACGTGCTAACATTTTACAACCTCCCTTGGAGCAATTCTTGAAAGAATAAAGTCATTCAAAATCTTATTGTTACTCAAACAGTTAAATAAAATAAGGCAAGATTTAAACGACTGAAGATGCAACATTGTATACTTAAAAGCAAGTAATACAAAATACAGTTTTTTTTTTCTTCTTCTCAAAGACCATTATGCAGAGAAGCTTCGTCTCAAAGGATTCTCCGAAAATTTTACTTTCGAACCGTTACTGAAGTTACCCATTGTTCTTTTTAATTTGCCTGAAACGTTTTGAGAAAATTATGGGTTCCCTTGAATCAACAGAACGTATTTTGACGTTTTTTATGGGGATAATTTCCAACGAAGCCCGAAAAATGAGTACGATTAACTATTTTTCGTTTAAAAAAAAACGCGTTTAATGAACTTTCTTTAATGATTAAAATTTTGCGAAAGCAGTAAGTCTAAGGTTTATCAATGCCTCGAAATTTTTCAAATAATCATTTTTTTTTTTTTTTTGTTTGAATGGTACAATTGAAATTTTGAACTGGGCATTGGTGCAAATTTGCTCTTTTGTTTTCAAGCTTAAATTTTGGCAAAATTAATTTTACAACTTAGAATTACGAAGTTATTTATTTTAAGACTCACGCATATTCACACTGAAAGACATAAAATTGGAAGGAGTATTTATATTTATAGTTTCAAACAAAGTTATACAATATAGTCAAGGTTTAATAAAATATTTACGAGTTTTTTTCTTCTTGTCTAAACTCCTTATATTTACAAAAACAGTTTAACATTAGCCTTTCGTAAAGCATTTCTAAATACTTCCAAAGAAATAAATGGGTGAAAAAACATTAAAATTTCAACATAAAAACTGAGGTTTATTTACTTTGAAATTACAAAATGCATTTTTTTTTTTTTTAATTTTAGTAATTATCTCACCAACCTTTGAAAACTACAATATTTATACATCAAAATACTTCTGAAGATCCGTTCAGGCAAATTTTTGACTTTCACTTTAATTTTACTTTTTAAATGCTTACGTAAAGTTTAACTTGCAAAACGAAAAATATTTATAATTTCCTTTTCAGAAAGATGAAGAACGTACAAAAAAAAAAAAAAAAAAAACTTACTTTACAAAAGAAATCTTGAAACAAAGGGAGATATCATAAATCGGTTATTCTTATTCTACGAGAAAAAAAATAGCTGAAAATAATTTTTTTTTTTCTTGAAAAAAAAAAATCACGAATGACAATTTACATGAAATTTATTATTTTACTTCTGTTTTATTCTTTCAAAATTTTATTATTTATTTTTTTGTAGATGCAAATTAAATTTATTCTTTTCTTCAGTTACTGTTTTCGGACATCAAACTGCATTTTTGAATTCACCTTCCAGACGCAAATGTTATTTTTTATGCTTACTTCAAAGACTTTGGTGTATAATTTTTGAATAAATTTTCTACATTTGCCTGTTTGAAGTAGTTGATAACGTATCGTACTCTAAATCAGGTAGTAAGTAGGTGTATAAGAAAGAGTAAGTACTAGTCTAGAATTTATGTCTAATGATTTATAAAATGCATTTTACAGAATTAAAAAAATATATATATGACTGCATGAAAACACATTGATTTTAAAACTCAGAAAAAAAGATCTCCTTTTATAAATGAATATAATATGCATAATCGAAATTTAGAATCTTAAATTTGATTTTACCATTGATTACTGGAGATTGCTTTCATTTAAAAGCAATTGCGACTAATTAATGATTTCCCCCAAAATATCCTGTGTTGATAAGAAACGTTTATAGAGTTATGTTTCCTAGTCAATTTTCAAAATAGACATTCAGTAGTTAAGTCAGTTTTGTAGCGTACTGCAATACTCAAAAATTCAATTCTAACCCTTACTCTATACTCTTCTCTCTATACCCTTATTGAATCCGTAATTCCAAAAGAAAAGTACAAAATAACTTGTAAAAGCCTGTATAAACTGTAACCTCTTTCATTCGGGTTAACCAGCTTCATTATTAACCCCCACCCCTTCTATTAATAAAATTTTTATTCATTTGTGTTCTGTTATCAATTATATTTTCAGAAAGGATAGGGTAGAAACATTCAACAGCTTCTCAGCATTTTGGTGAATTTATCTTGTTGCTTGTTAAAAGTTTGCGGTGGCATAAAAATATATATTTTCAGTAGTTTTTGTTAAATGTAAAATCTGGATAACCTCTAGTAGAAGCAGAAAATAGTTTTTAAAATTTTTATTTTGAAAGTTTTGTTTGTGTTCTTTCGCCATATCCAATCAAATTCTCAGAAACCAACATCTGTTCAAGTTCATCACGAATCTGTCTTGTTGTTTATTAAAAGATTTGCATTGATTTCGCAAGCCATATCTGTAACAAGCACAGTCATCTGGACCAACCAAGATCAATTTTCTGACTTCTAAAGAACACACTAACAAATATTAGAAGAACTTCAAAAGACACGTGCGCAGAAATCCTCTTCACACTCTCTTTTTTGATGACACTTCAAAAAAAAAAAAAAAAAAAAAAAAAGGCATCCGTTCATGAATCACGAAGTGCGGGTTTCTTTCAACCTTCTCTCCACAGAATCTTTTGATAAAAATCAGTCATGAAGCCTGCCCTATTCATGTCTAGACTTATTTTATAAGAAAAAAGCATTTCCAAAAATTATAATTTCTAATCTCATGAAGAATGGGTTTATTAGATGTTGGATTTAAAATTATTATTCAAGTTTAGAAGCGCAAAGTTTACAAGCGGTTTATGCAGCATACAGAAATATTTAAAACAACTTCTATATTTTTATGCTGTTTATTCCGTGTTGTTTAATTTTATATTCACAGAATATAATCAAATAGATACCGAAAAACAGCATAATAGCAAAATACCGAAAGTAAAGTAAAAATTGCTTTGCTTTCCATATTTCATTTCATCGCAAAATTACTCTATTAAAAATACTATTTTAATTATAGAGTAATTTTACTATTATATATCATTAAAATTATTTATTAAAAAATTACAATTTTTATATCATTAAAACGATTTATTTATCTTACCAAAATTTAAAAAAGAATGAAACCAAACTTTCAATGGTGCCTTTGAAAGTTGCGAATAAGTTTTTTATATAGCAATGTTTTTTATCCAGGATAAGTGTTTATGATTGGTAGGAATATTGCATATTCAGAGAAATAATATATTTATTTGACAGACAAAAAATGACAAACACAATTAAATTAGCCTTTGCAAAGGCGAGTGTGTTAATTTTGTCTTGGAATTGCTATCTAAATCAAATTTACATAACGATGGATGTTTAATACTACTCCACAAATTTCAGTAGTCAATTTTTCTCAGTCCTCAAAAATACGATTCTTTCTTCCGCTTTTGGCTACACAAACTAAAAGATATTCATGTTGGTGATAAAAAAATCAAATAATAAATTCATTTATTATTATTCTTCGGGAAAAAGTTAGGATTGATTTTAAATATTTATTTACCCATTTAATATATTGATAAATATATGGTCTTTAGAACAGCTTTAATTTAAGAAGTCAGCTAAGAAGACATTTTCTCATGAAAGATTCCACACAGACACATTGAAGTTAAAGACATTCTTCAATGAGTCTAAATCCACATTGGCACATCGAATGAAAAAGGTTATGAGATAATCTTTAAACAGTAAAAATAAATAAATAAATAAACTAATGCATTTTTAAAACATTGCAGCACACACAAACAATAATTATCTTAAAAATTCTACAGAAATCTGATTATCTGATTCATTATTTTAATTCGTTCTTTCCAGACTATTCCCATTTTTTATGTGATAGATGTGTTACATATTACTATACAAAAATTTTATTGCAATAAAAGGCAATCAACTCATTTCTCAGATTTAGTTTGATTTTACGTTTTTAAGTTAAAGTGAAAGTAGGAAATTGAATATTTTTTATTCTTCCGCAGAGCAAAATTTGCTATAAGTTTTTAGAAAATGTCGCTGCCAAATTTCTTATTAAAAAAAAAAAAATTAGGTTTAACAGTAAAAGGCTTAAAAGATAAATTTTTTTCAAATGTACCTTTCATAAATCTTCTATTATATATAAAAAAAATTTCAAAATTGTATGCTATGCTATATAATATTGTACTTTTAGCTGTGGATTTCACGTAAATGCTTCATTTATTCGAGTAAAACTCAAACCACCAATTAAACCGTAGTAATTGAAGCATCTTATGAGCCACTATCCTGAAGAAATTTTGCCCAAAAACCTTAAACCTTAGTAATTCAAACAAGCCTGCATAAATATAATGATATACGGTACATGATATATAAAGAAAAATAATCATCTCTCATAACATGATGACTATTGACATCCTTTTTTGGTCTGAAAAAACGACCACTACGGAGCATAAAACTCTTTGGTTCAGAAAAAAGTTCTGGGAATACATATTCAAAAACAAATAGAACAGTCTTTCGCCCAACTTATAGTTCCCCTCAGACAACACGTCAGCTTTATTACTGCTTCTCCAATTACTGTCAGCCAACTAAGAGTTCATTTCAGTAAGCAGCGGGTTAAAAAAATAATAATAATTACCAAGCCTGTTCAGCACAACTCTGAGAGACCGTTTTTTAAAAGATAAGTCGGGACCTCTGACCTGAAGAACTTCTTTTACCGGGAAACGAGATAATTGTGTTTTCATGAACCGTACTTTTCTCGGCTTGGATCTGATGCAAGTTAAAATTAGAACAACATCAGTCTAGATGTAGATATTGGTCTTTAAAGCGTTAACTACATTCAAGCTTTGAGTTTCAATCATTAATGATTCAATTTCAGAAAATTATTATGAAAATATTTTATTACGAGAAATCAGCAATTTAAAGATACCTCAGATAGTACAAATCTTCACATACAAGTTTAATTGTACCCGAGTTTATAAATTTTGTTCGTTCTTAACTACGATTTGTATTTCGAAATTCGATATTTAATGATCATCCCCAATGCTGAACATAAATTACATGTTTCACTGTTCTCAAAGTCACAACGTGTAAGCATCAGAACGGCTTAAGCCCTCATAGGAAATGGCTGCATAAAATTAATTTCTAGTTCAGAGTGAAATATTCTACCTACTCAAAATAAAAATGAATATATAGTATATATAAGGTATTTTATTTACCAAGCACTTTTGTTTAAATCTAAAAAAAGAGCTTGTCTTTACAGTTCATTAATATAATTAAGCAATTAATTTGTTGTAATAAATACTAAATTAGCAATATCATAAGGAATAATAGATTTAAGAGCTTGATTTGAAGCTAGAACAGCAGCAAATTAGATGAGCAAAAGGATGAACAGCTTTTAAAGCTTCACAGCCGTTTGATGTACTAAAAGTTAAGCATAAATTATTTATTTTCAACTTGTGGTGTATTTTAGACGTTATTGCACATATCAGGCGAAATACACAAACAAAAGGAACAGAACCGTGTGATATATAAAAGAAAATAATCATAGTTTAAAAGTCCTGATAAAATAAAAATATTTGCTTTGAAAATTTCAGAATTATTATAAGAAAAAAATATATACTACACTAAAAATTATTATTCACTTAACTAAAATTGAATATTTGCACTCAAAATATTTGTTTGCGTGTATAAATGGCAAAAACAAAAACATCCCAATGACTTAATTTATAAGCAAAACTCTCGCGTAATTTGAAATAACTGTTTGAAGCTGCTTCAGACAGAGCATGCATTTGACGACTGTTGAATGCCTGCTCTATCAGGATTTAATACATTGCAGCAGAATAACGAGTATTAAAGCGTGATTTTTCTAAATCACAATAGGAGTCATGAATAAAGTCTACAGCATTTGAAATGCTAATTCTTTACAAGTTTAAAGGAAGTTATTACTTTTCTATGGAATATCAAAATGTGTGTGAGTGGATGCGACGTTTGTGTTACAAGTTAAAATACATCCCGAATGTCCACTAACGTTAAAAAGCAAGTTAAAAAAAAAATATTTCCTCTTCTGGATCTCTTTTCGGATGAATCATTCTTAAAGGTCACGAAGTAATATGAGTCAAATGTGAGAATTGATTAATGTGAGTCATATCTAATTCTCGACTCTCCGGATTAATAAATTAAATATCTACTGCAAAGAAAGCGGAATAAATTCTGGGTATAACACTATTAAAAAAGTTCCTAATTATATTTAAATTGAATTAATTGATTTTCATGAATTATATTCATAATTATTCATATATATTTTCATAAATTAATATGTTGAAGAAAACAATCTTGTTGCATGCATTTCGTAATGAGAACTTTCATATTTCACCAACCTACTTTCCTAATGATTCTCATTAAGCTTTTCCCTTATGTTTTCCTTTCATTAAGATTTAAAAGTTTTAACTCTCCTTTTTATTTAAATATGTAGAATTTCATTCTCTATTTTTATTTAAATGAAATATTCGCAGGTACTCCAAAATGAAACATTCTTATCTTAGAAACTTTTTTTTCGTAAATGTAACAGACGCTTTTAATAAGCACTGGGTGGTTGACGAAAGCAGATTAATAGAAAATTCAAAATTCAATAGAAAATTACGAAAAATGATAGCTTGAATACAAATATTTAATAAAAAAATGACTATCTTATTTTTAATACAACAAATATAAAATTATACACATGTAGATCACAGCAACAAGGCATGAAATGCGCAAATGTACTACGTAAAACTCATGAATAAAACTGCAGTGTTTAATTTATAGACCTTCCTTATTTATGTTCTACATTAAAGCATTGTAAACAAATTACAAAAGGAGTTTGGGACTGGAAAAGTTCCGACTGGCATCATAAATGACCACCGCATCCCACACTTGAATAGATCCTGATTTCCATGTCATATACGCATAATTGACCAATGAGTCACTCATTCATGCACACAATAAAAAAAAAATGCACAGTAAAAAAAACTAAAAGTTGCATTTATTCTGTTAATTTTCAAATATCTCAATTGTTTTTAAGGATGTAGTTTATATTATGTAAAAGGGAGAAAATCAAAAATTATAAAAACATTTTAGCTATTTTATATATAAAAATACACACCAACATTACAAATAATAAAATATTTTTAAAAATGACGAATTTTTTTAACACTTTTCAAATCCACTTGTTCGAATCAGTGATAAAAAATTTCTAAACTATTCATGTCTTTTAAAATTTATATTAATAAAAAATTATGTTGTAAATATACCGTCAACATGTTTCTTAACACAGCAAATATTTTTTTCTTAATTTGTCTTATTTATTTATGGTTATTTAATATTAGAGAGTTTTTCTTGTAGTATTTTTGTTTATCTGTGATATTATTTCTTAGTAAATTTTCAAATGTCTATCAGTTGCTGGATCAGCTGCCTTAGGTTCCAGTAACACAACAATTTTTCCCATCATACTTTATTTGAAACTAATACTACAGCATTCAATAATATTGCCCCTTTCTATGGCAGAAGTATCTGCTTAATTTCCTAGTTAAGAAAGATTTTATGAAAAATATTTCTTTTGAGGGCGGAAAACCCAATGGGGAGAACTTAAAAGTCAGTTTTGATTTTTCTGCAATTTTACTTAAATATGATGATTCCTTGATAAATTGAATACTATTAAATTAAAATATTCTTTTAATCTGATCTATCAGTGAGAGTCTAAATTTTATTTGAGCTTTTTATTTTTAACACAGTATAAGTTTTTAAAAGTTAGACATCTGGTTTAACAAAAGTTTAGATGAATCCGGATACCAGTTTGCAATATCTTTCAAATCATATCTCTCATAAATTTAAAAACAAAAGTCATTCTTTTGTTTATCAAAATACTTCAAACCAGCTGTTTAAGTGCTAAAGCACGCGGAAAGAAGATGTCCCCAGGACAAACATTCTTAAAAAAGCGAAGGCAGAGACATCCTGTTACTTTCTTGAGGTCATCATCCGACATCCTTCAAAAGTCACCGAAATCACCTATGACCAGAGGCAGTAGGCAGTGCTTTCACACACTTTTCCAACGCCCTTGTTTTCATTTTTTTTATAGGCTCTTCGATTCACTAACTGACAACAGGTGTTGTCAGACCATTTGTAAAATGGAGTAATTCGTTGTTCGATTTTTTTTTTAAAAATCATAATTACGATAATTACAAGGGATAAGAGTAAGGAGGAAATAAAAAATATATGATTTATCTTTACTTTTTAAAAATAATGTTATCTTTTACATATGTTTATAAAAAATACACAGATATAAATTACAAAATAAAATTTTCTTTTTGTTACAGAAGATTTTATATGTTAAAATATTTGTTCCCTTTATTTTTAAAAGTACATTTTTTTAAATGAGACTATTAATTATGTCAGATCATTTCTATATTACGCCCATAAAAAACCTATTCCTTAAATTTTATGACAATAAATTAATCTCATTCAATCTATTTATATCATTAAATTAATTAATGATATTAGATTAGCCGGAAATTTCTGTTTTTTAAGCGCTTTTATTTTCTTTACATCTTATAAATTATAGCAAATAAAAACTCTGAAAGTAAAAATAAATAAATAAATAATAAAAACTTCTCTTAAACAAAATAATTTTTTAGAAATTATACAAAAATTGGGAAAAAAATTGCAATTTTTAAGAATTTAAATAATTTTTATTTTTTACTATATTTTAAAAAGAAAATTTTCGTTTACTTATTTAAATGAAAAAAAAAGCGTTAATAGTTTTAAATTAATTTGTTTTTTTATTTAAATTTATAATTTATTACAATAAATGTTTTTACATACATTTTATAATATTACACATCAACGATAAAGTTTTCATTTCTTATTTTTAAAAATATAATTTCGTGAAGTTATTAAAGATAATTTAATAAGTTTTTTCAATTAGGCTAATTTAATAATATCTCTAAACAACCTCAATTAAACTTAATTTTTATTTAAATCTGCGTCAAAATTTATTTAACATAGAAATCCTTTTGTTCTCTATTTTTCACCAACTAATTTAAATCTCAACTGTAAAAGTTTTTGCACTCTAATTAAAAACAACGCAAAGTAAATAAAAATCGAAAATAGATATAAAATGTAAAGAAATAGGTAATTAAAAATTCATCTTAGCTAAAATAATAAATTAATGCAACCGTAAAACAATGTAATGTATTGTATAGAAATAGCTAAAAATAATTAAAATGTTTTAATTTCGATATTTTGAAGGTGTTTTTAGAATTTTTGGTTCATTAAATTTCTAAAACCATCTTTGAAATTGATCCCCCCTTCCCCCAAAATGTTTCAAAGCTTGAAAATCGCAATTCATCATTTTACTGCAATTGAACATAATCCTCCAATTTTTCAATTTTATGCACTCATTCGAAATAATATCACCTAAATGTAGTAAATATATCATTTCAGTAGAGGGATGCGAGATTAAAGTTTTAAGCAAAATTATTTATTAATACAATCATCAAACAATGCACGAAAAAATAAATGGCTAAAAAAAATATAAAAATTTTGTTCCTATAATCTGCACACTTTTCTGGATATTATAATTACTCACATTTCACAATCTAATGTACAGATATACAAATGGAGTTTCTAAATAGGAAATTCAAGATTCCCCAAGTCTTAGTTGATAAATAAGATTCACAAATTTTAATTATATGTACTTTAATTAGAAATCATCTAAAAAATAAATACACAATAATGAATACATATCATTGAAGGGAAATGTAATTAAAAAATCTATTTTTTATAAAAAAATTGTTTATTAATGCAACTATTAATTGGTGCATTAAGAGAAATAATTTAGTATGATGAATTTTTAATTTTTATATTCTGCAGATTTAAGCATTAAAATTAGACGAATTTTTAAAATCAACGTCTAATTTACAGTTTGCAAGGCTTGAATCAAGATTCATAATTTCGTCAGTTGTTTGTCTCTTAACCTGGCTTGGTTGAGGTTCCATTTATTGATCGCGTTATTTATAGTAAAGGAGAAAATCGATTCGCAGAGGTACATCTACACAGTTTAAAAAATTTTTAAATATTTCTTTAGCCATATATTTTCATGAAATGTTAAGTGTTTTGAAGATTTTTATGAAAAGAAAAATGATGAAATTTAATTTTCTAAATTCTAAATTTGAGTAAAAAACGATTGACTATAGTTTTAAAACATTAAAACGTCTGTTGGTTAATTTTTGAGAAAAATTATGTAAACTTTTAATTTATTTTTCTTTTTTTTTTAGTTACTACACGTTTTTGTTATTTTATGCTGACAGAAATTAAAAAAGGGTGAAAAATTGAAAAAAAATAGTCAAAGTATACCAATAGGTAATTCACTATGTAACTGTTTTAGACATTATGTTAAGAGAATTATTGAAACCGAGTACAGTTCTATGCTACAGTTCTATTTAACAAATATTAATAATATTCTTCAAATAAACAAGAACACACTATAAAAGAATCATTATATTTTTAAAACATTAAGTAGAAGTTAATAAAATAAAATAAATATTTTCATACAACTATGTTTTGCCCTGTATACTATCTTTTGAGACAGCTAATATAAAATAACTAAACTTGAATGCTAATAAATGGTTCTCTTCTTAAATTCTGCATTTCAAAATTGAATGCAATTCAATCGAAAAAGTATCTGCACAATTAAAGTATAAAATCTATGCAATTTTGAACCTTTTATATAAAAAAAAGCAATTGAATTTGGAATCCATGAAAGCGGAAAAAAAAAAAAAATAATAAAGCTGAAAATTTTCTACATTTTTTAATAACGAAGTCAGATAGGATAAGATCCTCATTAGCATCAGCAACAAGTTGATTTCTATCAAGCTCAGATTACTCAACAGCATGCAATCTGATTCTTGTCTCAATTCATATCACAGAGCAAATTTCCACAGTTTATACGTATATGTTTGTTAATTTTAAAAAACCAACGGTTTAAAGATAACATTTTAAATTATTTGAATTCTTCAGTGAATCTCCATAATGCTTCACTGTATTTTTTCATTTCTGTACCCTGTCTATTAAAATGAAATATCAAGAAATGGAATTTTACAGATATGAATATTTTATGGAACTTCTGATGAAAAAAAATCTAGACAAACGAAATTATTCTTAGCCAATGTCTAATGTTCTTTTTCATGATATGCATATGTATAGTTATTTCAACATGTGCATAAAATATTTCAACATTTAAGTGCCAGGTTTCTGTAATATATATATATACACTTCCGTTTTCAACATTTTTTAAATTAATTTAACATTTTTAGCGTTCCCGTAACATATTTACACCATAACTGATATAAGCAATGAAAAACAATTTATCATATTTTCTGTCGTATAAGATGTATTTTTCCTGTTTTCTAAAAAAATACCACTAAATGTGGTTTGTCTTATCCACAAAGTCTTTATCGTACCAACAGTTTAAAACTAAACAACACAAATGTTTATCATGTTTTCTGAAAAATAAATAAATAAATATAAAGTTATACACTAATATCTCCAATAATATTGTTTAAAAATGTATAAAATAGTTAAAATTTTACAAGGTTCAATATAATGTTAGGGGAAAGAAATAACATCGCAAAAAAGAAATTTTAGTTGTTTTGATGCAATTCAGTTTGAAAACCAATTGAAAAGAGAAAATTTTCAAATATTTTAACATCAAATGATTAAACAAGAAAAAAATTTAGGTAAGAGAAAGAGAGAGAAGAGTTATTTTATATTTCGAACCGAGAAAAAGGTATGAAATAATTTTTCGATAAAAAGAATTTTTAATCAATGTAAAATAATTATTTGAATAAATCTTCTCAAATATATACTTGAAATTAAAAAAAAAAAAAATAAAGTTACTTGAAATAAAAGGAACGTTTTAAGTAATAGAAACAAGTATCTTACCTATGAAAGATGATATTGTTAGCACTCCCAGGAAAATATCAATGTGAGCATTTCAAGAACTAACACAATTCTGACAAATAACAGAAGAGAAAGAAGTGTTATATTCCAACCGATGAACCAACATCATGTGGAAATAGGCATTAAAATTAATATTTACGAGGAAATAATTTATTTTCAATGGATCAAATTAAAAATAAAATTTCTAACACCTAGTCATAGAAAAACTTACACAACACCTGCGAAAACAATTCATTCAACCTAGCCGGATGAAAATATTTTCTTAATCGAGAAATTTAGAATCGAAAATAATTAATTTCATTTATTTGCTTTTGAAGAAATAAAGTAAAATTTTGGAAAAACGATTAGCAAACATTTAAAACAAAAGAACAATTATAAGAGAAAACACGGAAACAGGACTTTCGTGAAGAAACTAGATTCTTGAAATTAATATTCAAAAGGAAAGAGTTTACTTTCACTGACCTGAATTGAAAAAGCAAAAACAACCTGATCCAGTCGTTACTTGACGCAGACGCAAGCAGGATGTTGAATATAATCTTTAATAGATTTCATTAATTTATGCTGTCTTGTTTTTGTTTTATTCCATTACCCAAAACAAAAATTTCGGAAGGAGTACTAGCTTGTATAAAAAATAATAAAAATTGCATGCGGATTTTCCTTGAATGATGGTCGAAAACTTTTCGTTAGCTAGAAGGAAATAGTTTTCCTTTTTTTTCTTCTGGAATTTTCTAAATGTGTATCTCTATTTTTAAAACGTAAACATAGGAATTGGTACGATTTAACAACGACAAAAAATACATTTTAATGGATCAATCAAAATACTAAACTTCTAATAATATCCTATAACACTTCGTCTAGTAACGCATTATTATAATAATCAATTTTATAACTTTCAGTATGTTTAGTCATACAATTTTTAGAAACTATCTCATTTGCATGCTAGCCCAAATATTTTGGATTTAGTTTGAATTTAAAATAAGTTTCTATTAATGATCTATCATTCTCTTTGTTCTTGAGTTTTACAATGGCTTTTTTATATAATACTTTTTCATTATGTACATTTGCATTAAACGAAGGTAAAAATGAACAGATCAAATTATTTTATACAGATTTTACATATATTTGAGATGAGACTTTATGTAAGTTTGCAAATATTTGTGAAATGCCTCAAACCTATTAAACATACTTTTTCAGTCATTTTAAACTGAACAACTAAAAGATATGACTTTTGATGTGTCAGTAGATGAAGATCCACAGAACCGAAGAACTCATTATCATACTTAAAATTATAGTCAATAAAATTTCTAAAACCAATAATGCAATGCTCAGGCTGATAATTATATTTATGCCAGCCACAAAAATAGCTAAATATTAGGTAGGAATAGTCTGTGTACACATAAAATAAAAACGATGTTTTCTTCACTTGTATTGGCAAAAAGCAACAGTTGTTGATGCATATATTGAAATTGTTTTGATGAACCAAAATGTGGTACTTAAAATGGAAATTTTACAATTAATATGCATTATTGGAGGGATCAATTCTAAAAAGAAAAGATATTCAAGTGAAAGAAAAATTCTTGTAGATCCCTAAAAAAGAAATCCTTCATAAAAATTTATTAAACAATTAGAAGAACTCTACTTTTGATACAGAGTATTAATAAAAAATTTCTACACCAAAGACAAAAATCTGGACGTCTATCAAGAATGAGACTGGGTTAAATGAAATCTATCAATGTAAATCCTAAAAGTAATCCTATAATAATCGTAAATCCTCTAATTAAATCCTAATCCTATCACAATTGAAAAAAAAATGTTAAAAAGTTTCGCAAAAACTGTTTTATTAATAACAATCAATTGAAGAAATGCATTACACGTGGTGGAGTTGCTCATAAAAAGCAATGTTTCTTGAGTGAATAGCAAATAAGGAGAAACTTAAATATTGAATATCATCTATTCTACGAATTCAATAAGTCTAGTAAATTCTTGGAATGAGTAGTATTTCCGGATGCTTACATAAGTATGTTTTACATATTTCGCAAAGAACACAAGTTTGTTCGAAGTTAACCCGATGTGGGTTTTGAGTAAAAAATATAATGCTTAAATGAAAAACAAGGTGGTAATGGTATAATGGTATAAAGCTTCAAGGATAGCAGCGGCATGGGTTGTGTGTGTGTGTGAGTCCCCAAAGAAAAAAATGGACCTTTTAAAAGTAAAATTCGAAGAGTGTAGAAATATTGATGTGTCTGAGAGTCATTGCATCAAATAAGTTATTGATTACAGCTTCATTACACAAGCTGTGAAGCTTCGGCTGTTACGAAATACTCAAAACAGCTCAAATGCCAAGCAATGATAAGACTTACTCCAAATACAGCAATTACGGGATTTGCTGAAATGCAGAATTTGCAAACACAATATAACTTCAAAGTTGCAAGCGTTGTAAAGTTTGAATACTTCAAGCGGCGATGAACAAATAAAATGTGATGAACCATCAAAACTAGTGAACTCAATGTTAAAGAGACTGAATTAACGTTTTGAGAACCAAATACTAACAATAAATGCGTTAAAATAAGTTTCGTTAAGATTTCATTTGGTGTACGCAGACTATTTCCTAAATAACAGATACGTTCAACTCATATTGATTAAACAAAGCTAACAGAATATATATATATATATATATATATATATATATATATATATATATATATATATATATATATATATATGTGTGACTTATTTCGTATAAATAGTGTGAAATTTTTTCTGGCAAGTATATATAAATTCTCATTCATTGTAAGGCATTTAAATAATTTTAAATTTTAGATCGCTTTTTTTTAATTCGGGGATTTAAAAATTTATTGCGGGGATAAATGATTTTTAGGCAATAATGATTAGATATGGAATCTAAATTTGACACTTGTTAAATGTCGAGGAAGATGCTCGAATATCACAAGACTTTATTTTGAAATCATCAAGGCAGTTTCCTTAATGATTCATTTTTTAATTCTATTTAAACTTCATATTTAGGTAAAAAGAATTATATCCAGAATGATTGGCAAATCAAAATAATATACCGGAACACATGCATCAAAATACATATCACGTAATATCAAATAATTATCACGTATATGACTTAACGAATTCCTCGCAATAATGTATCAAAACAAATATCACGTTTTCTAAAACGGACGTCATTCTTAATACTAAGGAAAACTGTCCACTTTTTCAAATCATATTCTTAATGTATCAAAATGGAAGATCTAAAAATTTTCGTTTTGTAATAACTGCATAGTATAATTTTGTCAAAATTTAAATTATTCCAAAAAATAATCTTAAGACTTGACTGGAATTAATTTCTGAATATCAATAAGTTAAACAAGACATATCTTTACATGAGAGTAGCTTGATAATATGAAATTAAGTAAAAACATAGAAAGAAGGAAAAATCATTCCAAACTATAATTACGTTTCACGAAATAGTATAATTACAAAGCAAAGATGGCGATGGAGTATAAAAATGAATAGTACTTCCATTGTTTAATTTAAATATGATGGATATAATTTGTATCACTTGAGTCGGAAAGCTACACAGGATGGCACGAGAAAATGCTATCAATGTTTAAAGAGATAAAATTAAAATAAATAGGGTTTCTTTTCACATTCTAAATCACAATAACATATGAAAGAAAGCAATAACAGTTCAAATGGAATCTCTTCAGAATTTATTTCCTAGAGATTTCTATTTTCTAAATTTATATATGAAAAGAACATTTTCAAATCCTAAATTAAATTCT
Source organism: Caerostris extrusa (assembly GCA_021605095.1). Classification (NCBI taxonomy): domain Eukaryota; kingdom Metazoa; phylum Arthropoda; class Arachnida; order Araneae; family Araneidae; genus Caerostris; species Caerostris extrusa. The sequence continues at coordinate 78,490 of BPLR01020303.1, read as the reverse complement.
TACTCTTATTAATAAATATTGCCGCATTTCATCAAAGAGCAATTGTAACTTGCAAAGTGATTTTTAAATCAATTAATAGAGTCTCACAATTCACTGGAGTTGCACGGTTTATGAAGCAAAAACTTTCACAGAGAACGTAAATTAAAATAATAGGAAATTGATTATTGTCTTATCAAATTAATTAAGACAATAAGCAATATTCTTGTTTTGTAAAATACAGAATGAAAAAATCATCTAGTACGTCATGAATTTATTTCTCGAATTGCCCTTTAAAACGTCATTCTTATTTTAAAATTCTAAACATCTGAAGTCTGATTAACACCAAATAATCGTTCTTAGCACCAGCACGAATCTGCATGTGATGCATAAAATCTGTTAACCTATCTTTTGCAGAAAACAAAAAAGATGACAATGTAAGGAAGAAAAATAACATTTTATCTAAGCAGCTTTTTTAGCCATCCCATGTACTAAAGGATTCAAGAAACTTTCTATTTCAAATATTACCTGTGGATTTCGAGTACTTTTTAATTACTCCGACATCCCTTAGCAAGAACAATTGTATTATAACTTTTTTACTCTTTTCCATTAATTTAATATCACGGTGGCTTTAATGTTTCTTTTGTTTAATTAATTTCGTTATCAATGTGTGAATAGCAGTTCTTTAACACAAAATTAAAGTATTCAGCATATTAGGCTTCAAAAAATCAGTGTTATTACTTTTACACAATCGATGCATGTTTTGAAATGCACGATAAATAATCAATAATTATCCAATTTCTTCTCGTATAATTGAGCATTTCATTGTCATTAACTGATAATTTAATGGTTGCATCCTAAGATTTTTTTTCAACATATGGCGTAATTCTTTATAAATAGTTGATTTTAAAATATGTCGTCACAGAAATCAAAACAAAAGAGACAATCATTAAGTGCCTTATTGTGAAACAAATCAGGAAATCCGGGACTTCTCACCAATTATGAAGACAATAATTATTAATAATTTCGAAATTCAGGATTATTAGAATTTGTACAGATCAAAAAGCTTTATTATCATTTTTTTAATTATGGGAATAGGAAATTAAGTTTTCTAATTTAAAGAAATTTAATTTTATGTGTAGAGGACACATTGCCTCATGCCTTCATTCATTCATAATTTACCACGATTTCATTATTTAAAAAAAAATTTCATCTAACAGAAATGGGAAGCCACTATCAAAAATATATAAGCATAAACAATGCTAATATTAAAGCAACATAAATAAAGTGCCTCGTTTTAAACCCTAGATATTATCGGAAACATGCTTTGCGGTCAGATGAAAGTTTTTAAATTCACTTATGTTGAAATTTTGCCTCTAAACAGCACAAGATTGGAAACCATTTATTATATGAGTCATGATTTCATTATTCTCAAAATTACCTTCAATTAAGATAGAGACTTCAACCTTAAAATTAGAGGAATAAAATGTCACTTTTGAAGAGAAAAAGAACAACAACACAGAAACGGCCGACTGTTACTTTAATACCAGCCTGTTATAATAGGACTGACCCTATTAATCAAAAAGTTAAAAGACGCCAAAGAGTCTCGTGGTTTTGATTATCATTTTCAACCACGCATCTGACAGTCTGTTCTAAACCGTCCTCCGTAAAAATCGTAAGCATTGCGTCATCTCGATTTCAGTCAAGAAGGATATGTTGTATTGGAGGAAGTATTTTGGTTCTGTTTAGTTCGAAAGCCAGTGGTCTAAAAAATTAGGTTTCCGACCTTAAATTGGAGCAGAGGTGGAAATAAAGTAGACTGACTCTACTATTAAAAAGTTTCTTTGACCTAGAAGAAAGTGAACAAGAATTTTTGATCCGGTTATAAGGAGATAGAAAGTTATTTCCTTATCGCAGCGGGGGTTTTTCCATTATTTTTTGTTGGGGAATAATATCACGGTCAGTGAGAATAAAGAGGAAAGGAAATTGATATAGAACCAGGATCCGTTATATTGTTCTGCAATGCAAAACGGTTGCCATTAAAAGTGTTATTGAAGTGGCGTTCTTGAGCTTTTATAAGAGTATTTATGGATGAAACATGTTTTTGCTAGTGGTAAAAATAAATGAATAAACAATCAAATAAAAATTAAGCCGCTTTTTTTTATAGAGCTTTGTCATGACTTTTGTTCTTCCTAAAATCACGGTTATCTTATTCTTGTTTAACCAATGTGTGGAATTTTTGAGTAACCACTACTGACGCGACGTTGATATCACCTGCAGTCACTAATATAAGCAACGAAAGTTTTTATTTACAGCAGGAGGTGATTTTCTCGCGAAATGTTTAGATAAACATTAGCTACTCATTAATTTTCAGGACACAATTGTTAGTAATATAAAAAGGAATGTGATCTATCAACCATGAAGAAGGTTAAATTGAATGCATTTTACCAAGAAAGAAAAAATTGAAATCGTTCAACCGATAAAAATAGATCATCTAACATGAATAATAAATGAATCATGAAAAAAATCAAATTAACTGAGCAATGCAGGATTGTTTTTCCAAAAAAGTTTTTTTTGTTTAACCAATTTTATCCTGATAAAACTGTGATCTTTTTATATCAATATTTATGATGAAATTCATGATTTTAATAGCATTGTCTTTAAATTGGACAATGTGTTTAATTCTTGTGTTTAAATTGGATAATGATTATGGAATTTAGCAATTTAATCATTTTTATAGAGAGAAACATTCCATCTATTCTGTTCGATATTTTTATGATTATAAAATTGATTTTACACTACGTCTCAGTTTCATCATTTTTTCCTCTTTTTTTCGGTTTAAAAACTCTTTGTCGTCTTTATATTATAGTTAATATTTTATTGCGTTTTAACGAATCTAAAAAGTATAATTCTCAATTATGTAAGAACAGATAATGTAAGAAAAAAAAACAATCAACTAATATCCTAATATTAACCATAAAATTAATAATAGTTAACGTAATCGTTATTTCAATTAGTTAATCAAAATGTTAATCTATTTCATAGCGCACAAAAAATTAATCACTTGTTTTCATAATGCAATATAATTTACCTAATAGCTGAATCGTGAAACATGTGCAAATTGTTGTATGAAAATTATTTGGCAGACAAAAAAATGGAAATATGTAGTTATAATTGAAGAGGCTTGGATATATTTATCTGAATATATTTATGTGAATCCGCTAAAGATCGATTTAATACCGGAAAAGACCTAAAATATTGGTACAGAGAAATCAAAGTTTTGTTGAAGATTTTATAATTATTATTGAATTCTCTTATAACGGAAAATTTAAAATAATGAAAGAAGAAAAAAATGTCAACATTAACTCGAATTACTATCAGAAGTTTCTTTTTTATATCTATTTTCGAACAAGACATTTCGTTACTTTACCTAAACAATCTTCAATGTGTTAAGTTTCATCGGGATAAGGCTACCAATCATACCTCTAAATCTATTGTTCTATAAGTAGAAAAAAAATGAGAAAGGAAACCGGAATTGAGACAGTTCCATTTAAATGCATCCCACCCAAGATCCCATGTGTCTGACATGAATTACTGTTTTAAAACAAGCTCTGTATAAGCAGCATACCAAAACCTTAGTTGGACTCTGAAAGATTGCGGAGGAAGAGTGAAACAAAATCACCCTTCTATACTTGTATACTTGATATTTTAAGCATGGTTGTTTTGCCTTGGAAATCAAATTTAATACTAGTAATGCATTTAAATTAAATTTTCTTCTCTATTCATTTCGAAACAATGCCTATAATGCTTTCCTTTCAACGAACATCTGAGATTTAAACAACACAGATAAATCTGTTTCAAAATGAAATGAAAATAATTTGAATGTATAGTAACTAAGTAGCGTTCAATTAATGTTATAAATTTGATCGATCAAAGAAAACTTTTCATGAAGAATTTCATGAAGTTGCATATCAATAACATATTTAGAAAACATGTTTAAAACAATCGCTAAATAACATGTCTGCCTTATTATTTATTTTCTTTTCTTTGAGAACCAAAAGTTAGTTTAGAAAATATAAAAATCATAAAAGACAGGAATGCCATTCGTCAAAAGATAAAAATGCAAACAATTCGAACGATCTACAGTATAAAAAAATGCACCTGCCTCAAAGCTAAAGAATGTGTTAGCTCAACAAATTCAGTGACCAAGAATGTCAAACGATCGACTAAAATTCTTCAAGTTGTGTAATCAATCGAATTATAAAAAGGTAATAAATAGAACTACAAACATTTTAAGAGCATTCTCTCAACAGATCAGTGAAAACGATCCATATCCAATGATTAAACATCAATAAACTTTTAAAAAAAAAAAACACAATAAAAATACAGAAACATGACAATATTTCATTAAATCACGTGTAATCGTGGTCTGAATTTCTGTTCCTTGACAATTGTAGTAGTCAAAATGTTACCGAAATAAAATTTGGAATACTTTAAATGCTTTATTCCGTAATAGGTACTTTTCTCGATTTATATGATTCTTGATCTATTTTTTTTTTTTCCTTTTTTTTTTTTTTTTTTTTATTCGTTTAAAATTCCGGCTCACTCTTAAACCATCTTTATATTTCATTTCATTTCATTTTTCAATTAATTGTACATCAATTTCAAATATAGTGAGATCGTACAATTTAATTTGCTCTTCAAGTACACAAATTTCCTTCAAAATTCAAATTACATATATATATTATATATATATTTTATAAAAGCAATTACTTTTCTTTAGTAAATATGTTAATAACTACAAATACAAGAAACGAGAAAAAATATTAAATCGATAATTTTAAGCTACATACATAAAATATTTTTTGCATATGTTGCCATTTAGAAGGCATCATTTTGTTTATTTTTTTAGAGTATTTTCTTTTTCTTTTCTTTTTTGGAGGGAAGTAGAAAAAACGATTTTCTCACCTCCTCAATCTGTTTATAAAAAAGCAAGTATAATTTATCAAACGATGTTGAGTTTCAAAATATCATTGTTACTTAAACTGCAAAAGTATTTACAAACTATGCTAACTTTTAACATACCGTGTTTATAAACCACGATTTAACTCAGTGATTTCGAAATATAATAAAATAAATAAGGTCATCGACATTTTAAACCATCAGAATAAAAAAATGAAATTAATCTTCTAAACCTCAATTTAAGATGTACTTCCCCATTAGCAAATTAATATACAACCGTTGAGAACCCAAACTAGCAACAGACATCTGTGAGTAATTAATACATAAGCATAACAAGCATAATCTTATTAGCTCATCAGATGCATCTGAAACTGCCTCCCACAACCGCGATATAATGATTAAGCCACTGCATACTTTAAAATCCTACGAAAAGTACAAAATCCATTATGAATTCCAACGAAAAATGCAACCTCAAGAATACGCACTGAATAGATTACTAACTTCAAAACAACCTTAAGTAAGTATGAGTTGCTTGTCTGGATACGCCCTCATATGCTACTCCCCCAACTAGAGGTTGGAAAAGAATAATAGGAAAAACACAGCAAAGAATTCCGACGTTAGGAATGAAAAATTAAAATTGTTAACGCATGTCATGCAAACTCATCTCTTTGAATTTTGCTTATCTAAATTTAAAGAAAAGTATGGTAATTCAGACATTGATTTAAATCAATATTTCTTTTTAAAATTGTCATATCTGTTTAATTTTTACTTTAAGGAACACACCTATCTGCATGAATGGAAATCGTGCAGGTTTTAGGGTCAATGCATAGGTGAAGGTGAGGATTGGTAAAAGTTGCCAAGTTTCCTTTCACTCTTAAAGTTGAATAATCATCCTATTTTTTAAACACAAGGAAATTTCAAAGTGACAAAGCTTACCAGTTAAATTAATTTTATGCAAAAAATGTAGAGATAAATCATATTTTCCAGTACTTCGTTAGATTTTCAGTAACAGAAATAAATACAGCACATTTTAGTACATAATACAAATCTGGAAATAAATGCACACATACATAGTTTGAGTGCATCTCCATGAATGACTGTATTCTTTATAAATGAGGCTAAATTTTGTTTCTAAAAGACAGAAGGATATTTGGTCTGGTGGCAGTCGAGATCAATTATCATACAAGTCGTATCAATGAAAAAAGACAGATTTGGTGGGTCCAGTACATACGTGTGTACAGTTATCTTGCACTGATCTGCATATTTTTCCAAGAGGCATCATTACTGTTTATTTATATGCAGACGAAATTCTTGATCCAATTGTTTGCTCTTGCGCAGCTGCAGTTTCACTACTTCATTCTATAAAATGATAATATTAGACGACACAGAATTAAGTTGGTGGAGAATTAACTTCATGAAGAGAGCTTTGTGCGGATGGGGTACGCTCTCGGACTTTAACTCGATTGATCAGGCTTGGAATAATCTAGAGAGACACAATATAAACCTACCCTTGTAATCCTTCAAGGTCTTCGAATTGTTTTTACAGTAATGAACTTTGCTGACAACTGAGTAAATAAATATCATCATTTTAGGCATGGAATATCTCTGTCCTTCTGGTATAGCTGTGAAATTTAATCACACTCCATGTTGAAGATGACTTCCCATTGAATTCCGATACGATGTTTTTTTTTTTTTGGTGTGTTTCCATTTTGTATATTTTCAAGACAGAAAATAAGTCAATTGTTTTTCTTTTGTGACTCATTTGTGAAACCTTATTTATTTAATGTTTTTGCCTAACGTCATTAAATTCCAACAAAAGAAAAATTTTACAATCACAATTTTTCTGGGGTTTTTTTCCCCCATAATTTTTGAAACAACTGTATGCTAACTTAATTACTACAATTTAACTAAGCTACTATCATCACAAAATGGCTAGTCGTATAATGAGGAGAATACATACACCGTTAGAAATACACTTTAGAAAAATAAAACCAAATGTTTTTTTTTAGAATCAGCATTTTAATTAAAAACGTTAAAAGAATATTTTTAATACTGAAATTAAAGCGTGATCTAACTATTTAATCTATTTTAGTCGCTTATTATGCAACATTCCTATCCCTGTGAAAAATTAAAACCGTTCAATGAGGCAATGTCATACGCGGAATTAATTACGCAACGATTTTTAGAAAATGCCGTCTACAGTTTTTCATCAGTCGCAGTAACCTGTTCATCATATTATCTATTCTCAAAACATCCTTGAAAATAATACGCATAAGTAATCTACATTTTTATGTTTATTTCAGATGAAACAAATCAATAATGGCGTAAGTTATTTCTTTCCTTTCGAAAAATTTATAGAAAAGACCACAAGAAATTATATGTTGAAATCCTACAATTGAAAAAAAAAAAAATCCTACAAAGAAAAATAAATTTAAGCATGTAATTATACGTTAGCACATTTCACACTAGTCTTGTAAAATATGTCGTTTTCATGCTAATACAAAAACTTGTATGTCATATGATTTTACATACAATGGTTCTCAAAAATCCTGAGACATTTATATATTTTTACAGAAATGGGGTCTTTTATTAGTTCTAAATCGTAAGACATATTTAATAAATAATTTTTTTTTTTTTAAAATTATGTCTAAAAATGAGATTTCTAATGAATATTGCAGTTTGTTTATGAAGTCGTTTTCATTTTTAAAGTACGAAATTAATCTGTTGAATAATTTTACTACAAAAATTTAAAAAGCCGAATCAACTTATTAAAATAATTTATTTTATAATAATTCTGTTCACTATTAGAATGCATTTTGTGCTTTCACAAAGAAAAATAGTATTTACAAATTTCAGCAGTTTTAACAAGAAAATGCTTTTAAACCTCATTTTGCCATAAGTATAATTGAATTTTTTTTTTTTTTTATTATTATTATTTAGAACAAGAAAAAAAAAATGATTTTAAAAAGAAAATGTATAGATGATACAATCCTTTTAGAAGTTATTGAAAAGATTTATGATAAGGTATACGTATTACTATGACGATATTCAGTACCGTAACAACCTATTCCTGTGCCTAGTGCAAGAATTTGCATTTAGAACCCCTTAATTAACTAGGTTTGGGAAAATAATAAAAACAAATACATTACAATAAATTTGTAATAAGTTTTACTTTAATTGCACTTTAGTGGCTTTCCTTTCAGCAAATTCATCAATTGCATCATTATAATTAATACTTTTAACGATATTGTATTCTATTGAAATAATAGACAGATTGGATAATCGTTGTTATATGGTAGTTGATCTTAAATATTTTTTTTTATTAATTTCAGCTTACAAAAACTTATCTCGCAGCAATAAAAACGGGAAGAGATAGAAATATTTGAAGAGTAATATTGATATTTGAGAAAGACTCAATTATACCAAATTATTGAAGAACCGGTAGATTATTAAACGGATATGTAATTTCTATATTTTGTATAAAAGTCGTTGCTTTAAATTTAAAAATTACAATTTCACATGTGAATTCGTACTTATTAAAATCTTTGTTGTATTGAATAGGAGATTTGCAGCCGATTTTGTCAAATCAACAACACTTATGAATTGTAAGACGCGGAGAAAGAAAAAGTAGTCACAGAGATTTTCATTTTTTGAAAACGTCTATTTGAGCCGATACGAATGTCAAGAACACTGCGAATTTGTATTTTAACAATTCTTCGGATGTTAAATAATATCCTTCATCTTATTTTTCATATATTTCCATTATCTTACCTCTTCTCTGTCGTTCATTGAGAAAACCCTCCTCTATACGCATTTCTTCCGCCGAATTTTGTACTTCCTAGAAATTTTGTTCAAAACCTGTATCTCGAAGCCCTTGCATAATGTATTACGTAATCCAGCAATTAATTTTATTTCACAATCTCTTGACAAATCTTTCTGTTATAATGCTTGTTTGTTCGATCGATGCATTGGAGACTTTCATTCCTTATAGAAAGAGCACAGATAAATCTATAAATAATTTAAATAATAAAAACTTTTGAATTCGATGCAGCTTACGGATTTAAAAAGTAGTAGTTCTTTCATTTAAGTAGTTCTAAAATTTGTAGTTCTTCCATTACTTCAGTTAATTGTAAATACAGAACTAGCAACCTCCTTGGCTGCTCACACATATATGCGAAATTCAAGTATAGTGACTATGTTGCTGTATTCACACTGTAACCTAACCTAAGTTAGACAAGTTAACATAGGTACGTTGAAAAATATCAATCAGTTTTGCCATTTTTTCGAATGTTCATGTTGGTGAGCAGAGATATCTATAAGTAAGGCAAAATCTAATCGCTAAACCGCGCAGTAAAAAGGGGGAGAAATCTAAAAATATATTTTCTTGTGATCAACATTTTGGGCCCCTTTTAACAGGGCCCTGCGCAGTTGTATCTGTCTAGTTATGGCATTGACGGTATTAGTAAGAAGTATACAGAAATGTGCATTTTTACATGACTTATATTAAAGTGAAACATGGAAAAAGATATACAGTGGCTCCCAAGATGTAGCTACACCTGAATTGGAATATATAGTCCAATATTTTTTCCTATCATTTTATTTTTATAAAAATGAAAATGCAAGGTAGCAGAGAAAAAACACGCCACAAAATTAAGCATACACTGAAATATTTTTGAATAAATTCATAAATAAAATTATGGTCTGTCGCTTTTATTATTTGTGTATTTTGATAATTTAAAAAAAAAAAAAAAAAAAATTTGATTTGATCTTTACTTGCTTACTTCGTTATATTCTACTTATTATTTTAAAATGGCTAGCAGTTGTAATGAAAACAACGAACAACGTTCCAAAATTGATTATATTTCAAAATATGATAGTAGTCGTTAAGTAGTTCGGAATATCGCTGAATTAGTTAATTTATCTCATTCTGCGGGGCAGTACATGGAAAAACGCTTTTTAAAGACGAAAACTGGATCGAAAATATTTAAGAAAAAGTCGTCCAGCAAAGTTAACACAACGTGATCAGAGATTTACAGTAAGAAATTTATGAAAAATCCATGTTTGAGTGTTGTAAAAAATTTCTACAGAATTACGGGAATATTTTCTTTTCAATTTCACCTGAAATTGTTCGACGAGTGTTCATGTAAGTAGGATTACATGGCCCGATGAAAACTTTTTGTAAGTGCAAAAAAGAAATCTCAGGCTTTCCTTCGCAAAATCACTGATAAATATGCTCGAAAAGTATTTGAATCGTGACTTATTTGAAAAATGAAAAAAAAAAAAAATTAACGTTTTTCGTTCCAATGGACATGTAATTTAATGCAGAAGAAAAAACGAGGCACTTAATCACAAGAACTTAGTTTGAAAAAGTAAAGCATGGTGATGTATTGTCCTTGTTCATGCCAGCATCAGAACTATGTAATTTGGAATATATTGATGGCATAATAAATCATGCTCTTTATTTAAATATTCTAAAAACCATTTAAAAATTATCATCCCAAAGTTTGGGTATTGGAAATAATGTTTTATAATATATCATCAATATAACAATCCCAAGCACACGCACCTATAATTGTCCACAAATTCTGAAAATACCGCCTCGTTTAAACCCATTTATTTTCCATATTATTTTCGAAGAATAGAGTAAAACCGACGCAAAATTACAAAACTAGTGAATTCTACGCCCAGAAATTTATGGCTGTTATGGATAGTGCAAGATATCCTACTATTAATTGACCGAAATACTATCATGTTTAATAATATGTAGAGATATTTTTCTAAAAGTACGAAGACTTTTGTCGAGTAACTTTTTTGTGACTTTTAGATTATTGATTTTTTTTTAAATAAAATTTTAAAATGTTCTTAAAATATTTAATGTAATTTTTGTTCAGAAAAAGTTATAAATATTATTAAAAAATTCTCATTCTGTAATAGGGAATTTAATTAATAAATACAGAAGTATTTGATTAAAATTCACAAGTGTATGAACACTTTTGAGTCTGTATGTAAAAAATGGACATCATGTTCAAGTAAAGAAACTATTCCATTATATAAAGTCATCAATTTTCTGTAAAATAATGCTTAAAATCACAATTAACAACAAATATCGGCGTTGAATTTGTTAAATTGTACGTTACTCTTTAGGATTACTATATTTTAGAAACGATAAACCAGAACAATTAATAAAAAATGTAATTTTGGTGTGAGTAAATACGTAAATCATACAAATAAAAGTTGATAAGTAGAAATAAAAGAAAATCATAGAACAAGGAATTAAGTCAACGAAATGTTTAAGATATTGAAAAGATACAGATGAATTATGGAAATAATGTGGATGGTTGTGAAAGTAACTATTTTTTTAATCCAGTGCACTTTTAAAAGTTGTATTTTATTTAGTCATGATTACTACAGGAGTAAATGGAACTTCGTAGTTTTCCCCCTAAGGATACAGTAATTGACTTCTTGACTGAAATAGCCAACTACAAAATTACAAAATAATAACTAATTGCAAAATTACTTAATTTTTTTCAACCAATACAATCCCAATCGTAACTAAGATACTGTTTATTTTTAATTAAGCCAGTCATTCATTTATTTTTCCATTTTATAAAAATTTAAATTAATTAAAAATTCCTAACCTTATTCTAATCTCAAACGTGGCCCTAGATGTAGTTTCAAATGAAGGGTTATTCGGGCCAATGCGGACATTTCTTTTTCTACAGGAAACTTCATTACAATCGTTAGAAACTTCGTCAAGGACTATCACATGTATTCTACATAATTTGTTATTAACATCATGAAATTAGTGAATTATGAAAAATATGATTAAATCGGAAAACAGAATGTACTTACGGTACTTTTATGATGGTGACAAATTAAAATCTAAAAAGTACGACGAAAAGAATATATTTTGTTGCGCTTTCAAAATAAATTTTGAACACAAAATTTGCAATAAAATGAATTCTATCAATCAATTCGCATGAATAAATTTTTAAATAGTTAAAAATACTAGATGGAAAATCATGAGTTAAAATTTTCTAAAAATCATTATGTGTAAATTATTGCATTAATTAAGCACAAAAATGTACATTTGTCAAAGGGTGTGAAATGCTATTGAGGATATATCTTAAATCGATTAAATCGACTTTATATAAAAACAATTTGAGAGAGCTTAAAAATTCATTCATTAGAATGCACGTTAAAAAGTAAAATTAATCAATTTATAACAAAATAATTAAAATCGGTAACTTATAATTGTTAAAAAGAATGAAAACAATATTGCTGTATGTAAGTTGAAATTTATTGTCGAAATAAATTAGGCAGAAAGTGAAGTAGAAGAATTAGCATAAAATAAAAAATTAGCAAATAAAATAATAGGTAATTTAATTTAACAACTTACAGAAACTTAGACTAAAAATAGTTCTTAACCTAAACAGAATATTAAGTACTATTATTAATGCTTCTAAATTTCGATCGAAAATGACCTGGTTCAATTTTTCTTCAAATCTTCCTCGAGGTTTAGTTACTCTAATTATAAGGCACAATAAGCAATAAATTGATAATGGAATTTATCTTATTGAACAGCAAAATAAAGCAGCGAATTTTTAAATAATTATTAGAAATCCTGATTTTAGCATTCTAACAATAAAAACACTGAATTATTTTCCAAAATTTGAAGAATCTGCCAAAATTCTGAGAAACTTTCCCTTTCTTGTCAACAACATTTATTCAGAACGTATCGAAAGATTTCTTGCTATTGATTTTTTTATTGGCACTTAAAATGGAATTTAATCTGTTGATTGCATGTGCAAGATCTTCTAAAAGGGGCAACACATATATTTATAGAATAAACAGTTCGGAGAACTTGGAATGCACGATATGTTTATCTTATCAGGCAATCAGACTTCACATTACATGCAAAGCAACTCTTCTAAAAATTTTGCTAGCATCATCTTTATTTAAAGACAGATTTTCTATAAAATGAAATATTTGATAAATTAAAATACTTTTAAACTAACATATAGGAATTATAATTGCAAAGGTTAAAATAAAGAAAATTGAGAAGTAGGAACAGAATAAAACTTGCTTTTCAAATATTAAATAAAATTTTAATTTGGTGAAATAATTCTTACAAATTTAACGAGTCAGTAAATAATAAAATAAATAGTACTGTTCATAAATGATTTCGTTATTTATAAAAAAATTTACAAATTTATGCTGTATAAATATACAAAGATATAAACATTTAATTTCAGTTTTTCTAGCTTTCTTTATAATGAATTCGTCGATTAAATATCATCACACTTCTTATTCAAATAGTCCATAGAAAATAATCTTTGGCTGTTAATTTGTTTAAGTTTAAAAAAAAACAGAAGAAAAAAAAAAATTAAATATTTTAAACTAGCCTTACTCAACAATCAATATTCAAGCTATCTTAATTCTTAAAAAAGACTCAAATATAAAATAGCCGAATCATAACAAAATTAACAATTTTAAAAATAAGTAAAATAAATTTATCAAATAAGTAATATTTTTCAGATTTAAAATATTGTAGTTCTAATTTATTTTAATTCTACACTTATAACTTTGGTTCAAATAAATAATTTAAATTGAAAATCCAATATTTATAAGCCTCATTAAGTGAGACTTGTTTTTCTTCTTTGGCTAGGTATCTTACAGTAAATTTGAAGTATGAAATTAAAAAATTATACGTTAATCCCATATTTAACGTTGAAATGATAATGTATGTTTATTTTGCAGTTAGATGGTTTACAAAGATTTAATAGCAGAAATTTGAAAGAATAAAAACGTTGGAAAAGAAAAAAAAAGAAAAATCAAATGCAGCAGAAAAAGGCACATGTATACAAACCTTATTTTAAAATAAACAAATGTTTTAAATATATTAGCAATTACAAACATTCTGCAGTTAAAGATTTAAATTTCACATTCCGATAAAATATTTTGCATTCATCATCGAAAAATATTACAAAAGTACTTCTAAAAACAAATAGGAAAAAAAAAAATGAGAAACAATATGAATACTCACAAGGATAATAAAAAGTACTATTACTCACCTTTAATGTGGAGCTGTCAAAAAAGAGAAAAAAAATCAATCCAATCGTCAACTTGTCGAATCACTAAATCAAAAAGAAATAAAAGAATCCTTCTGCGTCGAATGACAAGTACGAATGTATCTCTAAATATGCTCTGAAATTTAGGAGAAAGAAATGTTTCATGGGACACCAACTTTCAGTATGAAAGTAATCAAAACTTTATCACGTCCAGAAAACTGTTTATACTCGCGCTACCAGATGTTTTCATAACTCGCTACTTTCGTCCAATAGCACGTAAGCTTTGAATAACTCACGCACTCATAGAAAAAAATGTGCGGAACTTTCAAAAACACTAGTACATATACTGCTTTATTAACACGGGACCTGTTGTTCAGTTTTCAATTGAAAGCGTTTTAAAAAGAAACAAAAGGGAAAGCTGAAGTGTGTGTGTGTGTACGATCACGCGTATGCTGCAGTGTATTCAGCTGCAGTTCGTTCTCTCGTTTAGGACCTTGATGTTATTCTGAAGAAGGCTGTCTATCCACTACATGCCTGCGGCTCTGGGACGATTTCGATTGCGCTTTTTTCCTCTACTTAGTTTCGGGTACCAGTGGTAATAATGTCTTCACTCCGATGAACCTGTTTTGAATGGACGTTTGTTTGAGTTTCTTCTCAATTTTTTCCCTTCGTTTTTACTTTTGTTTGTTTTGTTTCTCCTAAATGGTTTTACGTAGTTTTTCTGCGCGCGCTGCTTTTCCGGTTTGAGTTCGATGAGTTTAGAAGTAATTTACGGAGATTCCTTGACATTTCCATGATGTTGGTGATCGGATAATTAAAATCATGTGACCAAAACAAAAAGGACTTTCGCTTTATGTTTTTGTCATCCATTCTCTCGGTAGAAGCGAATCTTCGACATTTCGAGAATAGGGAATCATGAATATATAAATGCTTACTTAATTTTATTGACATTCACCCATGTATACCACAAAACCGGAAACTTTAATATAAGATTATATACAATAGATAATTCGCATCTGTGACAGTTGCCACTTGGTACGTTGATCTGATGAAATTTTCCCTCTTTTTTTTCTTCTTTTCCTTTCCTTTCTTTCTTTCTTTCTTTTTCCACACTAACAGATGTTTAAAATAAAAACTTTTAATATTGTATCATTTTACTTGTTTTAAAAACTATTCACTTATGCGTTGACTAAGCTAAAGATATTAATATTTTCAGATTTATACTTTAGATTTTCTCTGATGTATCATTTTATAGAATATATTATTAAAATGCGTTTTAGTTTGTATGGTTTGCAACATTTATGGAGATAATTTTCGAGGCATTATAAAATAAATGTAATTAATTAAACTTCAGATTTGCATCATAACTCAAAAATTTTTAAGTGCCGAGACATGTCAAAACGTGTTTTTTTTTTAAAGTTGCGCTTGAATAAATCCTTAATAAGTTATACTTTGTCTTTGAGAAAACCTAAGGGAAAATATAAATCGGGGTTTTTAAACATTTTGCTTTTGTGCTTTTTTTTTTAACAAGAGGAAATACCGTTGACCCCTTCTATATTTCCCTTTTTTTTTATAATTAAACTATACGCCATAATATTAGGTTGCTAAGAAAGTTATGGCGTTTTTTTTTTTTTTTTTTTTTTAAAGGAAATTTCAAACGAAGTTCACGTATTTTTGTATCCACTTGGGTTAACAGATCACAGTATAGGTCTTCTGTGACAGTTTCATCTGGTTGCAACAGTTCCCAGCGAATAGGACCTCAACAATCCCACCAAATGAAAAGCATTAGATTTTTTTTTTGTTGCAAATTGCACTTTGCAAGAATAGGACAGGCTCATATTGTTGCTATTAGCCCATATTGTTGTTGAGCAAGCAATAGAAATTCGGTCTGTCATTTTTTATTTATTATTATTATTTTTTTATTTCACGGGGAATCCAACGACACCATATGAATACAAAGCTAAGCTTGTTCAAATTTTTTTCATTTGTTATGTGGCTAATGCTTAACTTATCCCCGATTTCCCTCGTAGTTAATAGTAGTTCGTTAACCGCTAAAGCTCTCAGAATATCTTCATTAACTTTTTTTGGTCTTCTGGTACAAGGTTCATTTTGACATTTATGTCATTTGACCTGAATTTTTGAAACAATCTTTGGACTGTACGCACTTTAACTTTAGATGGTCCAAAGACGAAAACACAAGTTTTTATGAACTTCCATAGCATTATAATAAAGTTGGAACTCATAAAGCATAGAGTGCCTAAAATGAAGTTTTTCTTGATCCATCATATGCCTCTATTTCTCAGTATTTAATGATTAAAAATGCCTGTAATATCAATAATCAAATAATTTTGGAAATACCAAAATTGATTCGATTAACATCGAAATTGTCTAAGTCGCACAAAGAACAATAAAATAATGAACTTTGAATTGGAGCAACAGAAAACGACATAACTTTCTTACCAACCTAATAGTTTTGATGTTAACATATATTTGGTGATCTTGCAATTCATAACTTACTTCCAAATCAGAAATCCCTTATAAATGCATTGCTGTGAAAGGAATCAAAATGGTTAATATTTTTGGATTAAAAATCAGGGATTTCATAACATGTATTTAGAACTTCTACCAAAACAATCCCTTAATTTAACTTTTTAAGAATAAATGTGAGTTGTCCTTGCTTATAAATAACTGTTTCAGCTCATAAAAAAATGTTTCAAGCAGCTGCGCCTGTGCATTGCTGTCTAAAAAACAATGTAATCGCTACTGAGTTCAAATTTTATTGACACATACTGTTTACAGTTAATTATTAATCATTTTAAATCCACAATACTTAAATTCATTCATTCTTATTTTAAAACTTCATACTTATTTAAAACAGTTTAATTTTTTTGTATCTATGAAATCTGAAATATGCGCACTCAACAATTATTCGGAATCTCCAAGTTCTAACTTGCTTATGTTTGTAAAATTAAAATGACAATAAGTCAAATAATAATCTAATCTAATATTAAAGAAAGCAAATTTATTGTACTTATTTCTATACATTTACATATGACATACTTCCACTAGTATGATCTCCAGTTAAAACTTATATTTCCAGATAACCCATTAGATATGCAACCAATCTTCAATTAGTCATCTAAGCTTTCAGTTTTGTTGTGAGCCATAGTGTTCTATTAATACCAATCTGAGTATTCAATCAATGTTACTACTTGGTAATTAACACTATTAATTGATACTTGTTGATTCAGACATTTTCTGATTGCTTGCAGCTATCTCTTATGCACATCCTTTTTATTTTTATGTCGTGCGCAGACGTTATTTCACAGTCGTCTCACCTTGATTCATGGGAATGTGTGGCGATGCGTTAATAATGGACTTACTGATCTGCTTTAGCGACAAAATGGCCGTAATCACTGAAATATTTATATCTGAAATATTAAAATCAGTCATAAAAAGTCGCATTGTAAATTGAAAGGCATAATGTGTGTCATTGCTTTTTCTTTTTGGAGTACTTTTAACAGAGATATTATGCATTTCAGCATACGTACACTGAGAAATAAATATTCACTTTGGGTGCTTATTTCTCTAGTCTATTTTTGGTTATAAAATGAATGAAAATATAACACGGAAGAAAACAATTTTTGTGTATCATTTTATCACGTGATCTCATTTTATTTATTTAAGCATACAAACTGATGATATTTGCAATCTTTCTTTATGGGAATGTGTGGCGATTCGTAAATAACGGGTATGCGAAATTTATTTTAGTGGCTAAATTAGTGTCGTTTTTCTGAGCACCTTGGAGGGTTTAAAATGTATGAAAAAAAATGGACATTTAATTTCAACACACAAACTCTTTACTTGATCTTGAGTTTTAATTGAGATCAAAAGATCTCATTTTATTCAAATAAATACTACTGAGATCAGAAGATTCAATTGCAGACTTTAAAAAAAAAAAATTAAATAAACTATCCATTTCGTTTTGATCCTATCATAGACAGTTACTCTTAAATGCACAAGCCATTGTCACAAAACAAAGCATTGTAAAATAAGCTATTGTTTTACTTCGTTCATTACAAAGTATTTCTTAATGATAAAATATTCCGTCTATATATCTAGGTTTTGTTTGAAGACAATCTGTTCATGACTCTATAATGCATTTAGCACAAATCTAATGTATGTATTGTCTAAGAGAAATGCATAAACTGCAAAGATCTGTGCATTTGATAATTATTCTTTCGTGAAAAAAAAGATTAAAAACTAAGTTAAAATGCATGATTATGTATAAATGTCACGCTTTATACACGTATTGAAATAAAGAATGAACAATAAATAAATAAAACATAACACCACCAAATAAACAAAATCCTACATTTTCAAATCGACCATAAACAAATTTGGATTTTTCTTCTAGCATTATGTGAATGCTATTTTCGAATAATATTTGAGCATGTACTTTTAGCAATTTGTTTATCAAGGAGATTTAAAAAGAAAAGCATTCAAGCCGACAGTTTCAGTTACAGACACAAAGAACAATTAATACACTAAATTCGAATCCATTGTTTAATATATCTAGTCGCAAGTTATTAGAAGTTAACAGACTATCACAAGCTATAATTTTCACTAAATTACCAAGATAAATGACTTTATTCCTACTTAACTACTTTTTACGTAGCATTTAACACAATTTTTCCATTAGAAATGGGATAGAAAAAAAAATTATTCCATTGTGTTCTTTTATGTCATTCTTTAACGTATATTCCATTCATTTTTATAACATAATGGAATTCGTGAAACAAAAATGATATTCATAATGCAATTTTAATAAAGGGTAGCATTTAAATATATCATGATATTTTCGAAAGAGATATATTTGTAAAAAGATAAAATGTCACGGGACGTAAGGAATTTTAACATCCGAAGGACAATTTAAAATTTTTTAATATAACCCTTGCTACTTTTTAAAAATTTATTTAACTAAAGGATATGTCATTACTGACATGGAAATATAAAATTATTTTCCTAGAAGATTTCTTAAGTTGAACTCCCTCTCATTTACACGTATTGTACTTACCATTAAACTTGTGGATTTTAACAAATTCAACGTTATCCAGGGGCATCATGTATCCTGCTACATAACAGAGTGAAAAATTGTTTTGTTTATCTTAAGAGAATTGATTAACATTTGTGTTGTATATGAGAAACACATTCAGAGGCAAAAAACTATGTTAGAAATAATAAAGATATAACCGTAACCTTTCCCACTTTGATAAACGTAAGTAAATAAAAAAAAATGTCGGGAAAAAGAGGTGTAAAAACGTACTTGGCCAACAGATTTATTAAGCGAAAGTCTTTAACTTCAGATGTCTTTGTGCAACACATTTTGAAATTATTTATTAATATTTAATTTATTCGAAATTAATTTGTTTGTCTAATTAAATTCTATTATTAGATTTAAAATGTGATGAAGAAGTAAAAAACAGAATTCAAAACAGATTTAAAACATTTCTATCTATTGAAACGAAATTTGAACTTGACATTCTTTTATACCTATACCACTACAAAAGGAATCGATTTATGTCAGTAAGAAAAACCTAAAGAATTCAAAATCTCAATGATAGTAAGTCAAAATTTTTCTTGAAATAAATTTTTCAGTAGCATAGAACATAAATAATGTAGATATTTTTATTTTAAATATTTAATAGTTCTACCCTATCGAAAAGTTTTTGAAAGTAACAAATCAAGCGAAAGGCAACTAAGTAGTACAATGGTTTAGTTTCATCAAAATCAGTGATGTGATGCTTCAAATCAGATTTTACGCGCCATTTACGTAATTCTTTTTTAAAGTCTTAAAATTCATTTTGCGTATCGCGCATCTTTTTCTGGCAATAAATACTCTTTATCAATCGGAAATCCTTAATAAAATCTCTTCGATCTTCTTAATCCATTGATGGCATATTAGTTGCTGTTTTTTTAAATTATGGAATTTTAAAGAAAAGCTGCATATATTGTTACGGTTGAGAAATTAGCTCTCAATCACTAGATTCAAACAAAATATTATATAAATATCAGTACACGGAAAGTTTTTGGATAAGTAGAATTAATAATTAGGAAAATTTGCTTCAATAAAGATGGGAATAATACTTCAAATTTTGACCATCTTACTCACACTTTTGACTCACAATCAATTCAAATCGTACCTTCACTTGCGAACCATTCTAGGTACAAATTTTTCAGAAATTTGATTCACGGATGCCACCATGGATTTGAGATCCACATTCCAATCAGAAAATGCTCAATCTGTATTTAATATTTTTATTCTGTATGCAAGCACGGTTTAATTATTAGTTATATTTATAAAACTCGACGCGTTTATGAAAGCTGTTTCTTATAACTTGAAAAGCTTGAGTAAAAATATTTTTATATTCACGTAGTCATTCAAAAATCAAATTTCCTTTTTTTTTTAATTTTTAACAATCCAATCGCACAAAAATTTACTTCATTATCTTATGTATTTCCCTAAATTTCTCAAAGGAGAAGTATTTATTTCACTGACCAGCAGTATGCTTTTTCTGTACGAATCAAAAAAGAGTAGGAAAGAAGAGAAGAAAGTTTAGATTTAAATAAAATTATATCAAAAGTCCTTAATTTAGCTCTTTTTGTTTTTATTTCTGCTTTGTAATTCGTTTCATTTTGAAATACAAAAATAAAGAACACATTTTTCTTTAAAGTGCATTTCCATTGGCAACGCGACGTCAACTTGAACGAATCAGATGAGTGAACGAAAATGGAATGATTGACAGTGGTGATTTATTCATTTTACTGTCAATCATTCTCGATCGCTCATCTGATTCGTCCAAGTTGACGTCGCGTTGCCAATAGAAATGTATCCTAAGTGCAACAAGAAATCGGTTTCATATCCGAACTGATGTAGGACATCAGTTCGGATACAAGTAATTATGTATTATTTCAATTTTATTATCTGTAAATTATCATTTATTTTGTTAATATATATTATTTATATTATTTTATTATTATGTAAGTATTATGTCACAAGGAAATCTGGGAATTTACCCATAAAAACTCTCTAACCGTGAGGAATTGTTTGTGATATGTATGATATATGGAACTTGAAGTCCTCGTTGCCAAACAAAAAAAAAAAAGTGCTCACTAATAGCACACTTTATTTTGTTCTTTGTAATATGATGATAGTAAGTCTGGTGATGAAGAAATTGTCTTTTTTAAGGCATACAAATTATATTTTAAGCAGAATACATTTTTACAAAACTTTCACTTTTTGAAGGTTATTTTAACATTAACATTAGTCTTTTTATTTTTTTACCAATTGAACTGCATAAATCCCGAATGAATTAATCAAGTGCTGTTGTGATTTCAGACGCATTTTCAAATGTTCATTTGTTCGATAAAATAGCTTAACATTTCTTAATTTTAAAATCAATACCGATGGCCTAGTTACTTCCTCAGTTTTATAGCTTCCGCTTTCTCTACCATTTACTGAACTTTTTTTGCAACAGAAAATAATACTATATCAAACATACGCCTGAATTCTAAATTTCTTCTGATACATAGGCTTCTAAAGTGTGCCAAGGTTTATTGAGATACTATTGTATGTTTGATTCAGGAATTTATTTCGTAATCGAACAATAGTTTCAACGAATCTTTCCGTTTTACAAAAGCAATTCTCTTTGTATCTAATCTTTTGCTCATATTTAGCATTTCCTCTTGTGAAATATTTTTAACACCTTTTTATTAACCACTGTAATGTTTTCTCGACATTCATAACATTACATATTATGTTATGTTCTATGGCATAAAAGTGCACTTAACAGAAATATTCTAGATCAGTGGTCCTCAAACTGGGATCCGTGGTTCTTAGAAGGGGGAGGGGTCCCTGCTCCCAGGGGGTCGTGAAAAATTTGGAAATCTATCCCATTTTTATTTTTAAGTTAAAAGTTAAAAGGTTAACTTTTTATTAATAATTTTGTTTATTGTTTATTTTTATTTTTTTTTTCATAATATTTTAAATACAACAGTCGTTTTTATTTAATTTTTTGTTTCTTCAGATTATTTACACATATTTTTAAAGATAGTTTCTTGCATTTATATAGCAAAATATAAACTTCAAACAATGATATCTTCTTATTCTTTTACACATGGATGACAGGGGTTATTGAAAATTTTAAATTTCAAAGGGAATCACTGCTGTAGAGAACTGTAAAAATATTTCAAGAAGACTGCGAAGGGTTTATGAAGGGATCACTTAGTTGGAAATTTTGGCTAGTTGCCATGTCCGTTTTATTTATTATTATTATTTTTTTTTTTACTGAGATTCTTTTTAAATGATACTGGTTATACTTCGGATGTTCTATAATCTTAATAATCAAGCACAAATAATATAGTTTTTAAATGATTAATTAATTATATTACTGTAGTGATTTTGAACTGCTGTTAAGATGGTAATTTCTTATTTTAAAAGTGTTTTCTTTTTTAATTTTTGTTTTACATTATATGTTAATTGCAGATATATGTTATTTGTTCTTCATGTTTATTCTAGTTAATTTAAATTTTTAATCTTAAACCGCGAACCACAGAGAGATCGCCCCGCAAAAATCCTAAAAGTTTACGAACCTATGTTTTAGATCCATATTCATTTGGATCATATGGATCTATATGATCCATATTTTTTCGTTTATAGTTCAAGAAGTTTTGATAATAATTTAATGGGGGAAAAAATTCTAAATTGAAAGTTATGCTAGATTGTGTGACAAAGTTAATCAATTTGTTTATTCAATTCATTATTTTCATTACATTTATAACATTGTATATAAGTATTATACCATACAATTACGTTATATAGAATACGTTAAACAAACAGAATTTCAAATCAATGATGCAACGGAATTTTTAATTTAATTTTACTTTCATTTTTCAAAAAATACTTGATCAATTTCGAATTCTCCCAATTAGGAACTTTGATTTTCTTTTCAAATGAAAAAGAATCAAAGATCTGATCCTATTATGAACCTCGCATTCATTTATTTATTTATTTTTGTAATATCTGAGGAAACTACTCTTTCAAATAAGAATAAGAATAAAATTAGATCGCTAAAATGAATAAATAAAAATATAAATCGGAACAAAGATTCGGAATTTTTAGTTTAGAATTTTTCTTATCCACTACGAAAATTATACGAAGTGTAATAGAGTAGGTGAAGAAAAAGAATAAAACGCAATGAAACGCCACAAAAGTTTGTGTGAAGAGAAGATACTTTACAGAACTCCTTGAAAAACAACTTACCTGGAAATGGTACTTTTATTATTTAACGATGCTCCCGAAATATGCATTTCCCTTCATTAGCGTCTCATGCGTTTCCTGTAAGGGAAATATTTTGGCCCCTAGTCATTTCTTGTTAGTCAAAATTGAGTCACGATGCAAGGTCACTGCTCCACGGGGCCTCTTTTCAAAATGCTCAGGAATTTAACGGGGAAGATGGAAGAAGTTCCTTATCTAATCACGATTCTTTTGAAATTTTACATTCACTTTTCTGGCTTATCAATACTTTTCGACTATTTACAAACAGGTCTAAAACAACTTTTACGGAAGGCTTGGGGAGACTGGCAATGGATGAAGGTTTAAAGAGTAGTTTAGGATGACAGTAATTATAATCTGTCATAACATTTCTCAAACTACGTTAAGCAGAACACTAGAGTTTAACAGAAATTGAAAGAGTGTTCTATGAAAAATTATCAAGATATTTTTAAATTTTACTACAATTTCAACCGTAATTGATGGTCGAAATGCAGGAATATATTAAACGCTGAACCAGACTTAAAAAGCAACTTTCTAATATTGTAGGAGATGCTAAAAGAAGTTGTAATTTAAATACCCATATCATTGGAATCATAAGATCATTTTGCATATCGTTACAGTGATGTTAACAGTAAATTTTAAAACTTATTCATCTCTGCTTATGTGTACATTTTTAAATGTAACATAATAGCAGATTTGAAGTAAAGAACAGTGCTAATGTAACGAAGTGCAAAATTTCTTTATTAAAAGAACTCTAATTTTACGATATATATATATACACATTTACTTAAATTATTTGTATGTGTTTCGTTTAAATGAGTTAGCATTTAAGATTAAAAAAAATTTTAATATTTAAGTTTACTTATTTACTTTTAAAATCGACTTACTTATTCTACAAAATAATCAAAGTCTTCCATTAAATTCCAGTTTTGTATATTGTGTTGAAAATAGTTCGAAAAACTTAGGCCTATTATAAAATGTAATATTAGTTAGTCGTTGAAATAAATCAAGAATATTACAAAAGTATTTACCTAAATTCATGTTTAGCAAATTTGTATGGCTAATTTCCCGTTCATAAAAAAATTTACAAATAATATATAATTAGTAAATAAGAACTTTATAAGGAAAAAAGTGGTTAATAATAAAAATTACAACTATACTCTGAGAGTTGATGACATTTTTTTAAGGGTAGCATTTTCTTTGTTAAATTTAAAGTACTAGAAAGAGTATATATTTTATTATAAATAAAATACATATTTGCACACCCAATATTTTATTGAAAATATAAAAATTATAGTTAAATCAAATGATAAAATATCTGGGGATGGGGGGGGTATCTGTTGGACTTTTTTTTTTAATTTGCATGTTATTTTGACAGCCATTTGTTTTCTTTTTGAAAAAATCGCACATAAAAAAAAATCGCATAAAAGACCGCACAAAAAAAGGACCTCATAAAAAAGGTTTGACTGTATTTCCAAATAAAAAGGAATGATTCATATGGTATTTTCAAATCCCAGCGTATTATTATATCAACTCAATAACTTAAAAAAATCATTTTTTAAATATGAATCGTAATACACAGCTTTAAATATTGAGGAAAAAGCTTGTTATTTGAACTCACAAAGTATTCGCTTCCTCTACCAGTATTTAACTTAACCAGCAGTTTGTAAAAAATCGTTAAATAGTTAAAAAACGATGATATAGAAATGAACGTTGTGATTTGAAATCTGCTTATCCACAAATTTTGTATGAAGTTTTATTTTTAATTTGAATGCTAATCAATGAATGTGTCATTTTGAAACGTGCTTAGTAGCATTAAAGCAACAACTAATTACTACACGCAATATCTATTATATTATTAATCGGAATTAGTCGGTAACAGTTTTTACAGATTGACTGATTTTAATGGCACAAGGGTCAGTTTTGGCCAAGCTGCGCCAAACAATCAACTAGTTCTCAAAGGAAAATCATCACCACAACCTACTCTATGTTAAATATTTAATCGTCATTGTATCTCATGTTTCATGAGCAAAATATATAAATAAAATAAAATAAAATAAAATATTTTATTATCAGATTTTCACTTACATTACTCTATACAATAAAAGTTGGTTAAGTTTGTCAAATATCAAAACATTTGTCATTCCATCATTTTTTTTTTTTTTTTTTTTTTGTCATTCTTGAAATATAAATAAAATGTTTATTGTATTATTATTATTAATATATCTGTCAGGATTTAACTGTCCGGACGTTGTATGAAATTTAAAGATTGTAATTTAGTTCGTCGGAAATTTCCGTTCTTTAATTCTAAAAATGAGCCTCATGGCGGGCCAAGGCCATCTACCTACTGTCAGATTTATGGGGTAGGGTTGTCAGTCCTACGCCCAACACTTATATTAGACCGGAACTTACAGTTTAAAGTGGATTCCGAACCACTATAAACATTCATAGCATCGCCGGGACTCGAATCCGAAACTTATGGCATGGAGCGCTAATCACTCAGCCATCAGGCCCTGATAAAATGTTCCTATTAAAGTGAAACTGATTTTCCTAGTATGTTGCACATTTTTGACTGCATTTGAATGAACTAACTAATTTTTGGTAAGTTTTCATTTATCTTTTTTACGGTCTGCAAATTACATGTTAATTCAAGGAGGCTTCATATTATACTCAGATAAGTGACAATTGTGCGGAAAAAATGGGGGGGATGGGAGAAATATGAATTGAGAAAATCTTGGAATATCACAGAAAGTTGAAAATAATTTTCTTCTTCCGTCAGTTTATCTATATCATCATTTTGTTTTTCCTTTGTATTTCATAAAATTTCCTTCAACAATGGAAATTTTTTTCTTCCTTGCGGTTGCATAAATTGAAATTCAAACATTTGCAGTAACAAATGTTGAATTTTCCGACATTTTCTTCTTCTGAATTCATTGAATTTGTCTTCATATTTTTAGTGTTTGAGGTTCCTTTCAATAATTTTAAAAGGTGTGTACATAACAGTATGGATATGTAATATGTACATCCATAGTATTAACGAAATTTTTTTTACAATATTAATAGATGAAATTTTACATTTTGATATTTCAGTTGTGCACAATAGCATCTATGTCTTCAAATGCCCGTTGTCCTTTTTACATTCTACTGATGTATTATTGACTTATTCGATAGGAAAATATTTCTCAGAGCAATTGGTTTTATAGATACACTGCGGTTTGATGACCAATTGGCTAGAGCTCTGGCCTTTGGTACCACAGGCTCCATGTTCGAATCATGGAGGTGGAATGGATGTTTGTTAGTGGTTCGGAATCCACTTTTAACTGTAGGTTTCGATCTGTTTAGCCCTCGTGTGCACAAGATTACCGTAAAACGGCAAACCAAATCAAACTGTGGATCCACTGAAAATGTTGGCCAATTCACAATGGCTCATATCACTTAGGTGGGTCTATGTGTATTTCTGGGACCGGAATTCAGAATTTATAATAATTCAGAGAGATTCCCAAAACATTTCATCATTTTGCAACATAATTGATAAAAAATTAAAACAAGAAACATGATCTGGTTCTAGTTTGATAAAATTAAACACTTGAATATAATGCTTCTTTAATAAATATTTATGTTTTTAATTTATTGCAAATAATAAGATAAGAATTTTTTATCAGTAAAAAATTCAATCTATATGCCTCTAATATATGAGGAAACTTCACATTTGTTGGCTGAGATTTCGGACAAATAACAGACGATGTCAGTTAGGACAGAGATGAGAAAGTGACCCACAAATACAATGTTTCAAATATTATTTGCAGTAATATCATTCAACTAACTTATATTTATTAATTTGTATTAAATATTTGTTAGTGATCTAGTATCACACAAAAATAATTCATTTTATCACTCACTTTCAATATTTTGTTTCATTTTTACACATCACGCGCTAGCGCGGATGTAATGTTAGGAAATTGTTTTACCTCTAGTTCCTATCACGAGCTGGTGCGTAATTAAAATATTCTATATATTATCAGAAAAGGCCTAAATATTACTTAATAATCAGTATGATTCATTAGCACTTTTCAATCATATTTGTTATAAAAAGTAAGTCACTTTCTGGGAAAACGCATTTCGGGCGGGCAATTGCTATCAACACCTCCTCAAATGACCGACAGCGAAAGTGTTAATTAGTGTGGATGAATGGCATAAGGACCAATTTTTCCAACCTGCACCAAACAATTTGATTATCATTAAAAAGCTTTTCTTAAATACCGAGTTAATTTGCAAAAGTAAAATAACCACCCATTTAAAAACTGTATTACAATTTAAAACTATACCTAGGTTAAAAATACATTACAAGACATTTAAAATACAATAATGCATAACACAATTCAACAGTTAAAATCTCATCAATACCAGTTTCAATATCTCGTTTTTTATATTTAAATCAACTTATAGTTGTGAACAAATATTTGCAGTCACGTACAGAATGTTCTTAAATTGTTTTTACATTATAAAATGGATAATAGTACTCATTAAGACGAACAATATTTACTGTGAAATTTAGAGTCACATTGACTTCAGCATTGAGTCACTTCCATAAGCACTAATCGTCCCTTCTGACGCATTTCTTTCTTGCCGGAGAAAACAAAAAAAAATATTCTTAGCTAGAATTAGCTCATTTTTTAGTAGTATTAAAAAAATTAGAATTGAATTCTGTTTTTGTCTTTTTTTAATTATTTTTTTTTAAATAGCAGAAACTCTAATAAATATTTTAGTACAAAATTCGACAAGAAAAATACCATATAGCAGAAGCTTTAAAAATTTCTGTATCAACAAAAAATTGTAATATCTTATAAATATCTTTAAAAATATATTTCATTTAACTGTTTTCGTAAATTTAATATTTTTACACAGATTTAAGAAGTTAAAATATATCTAATTTTTTACTCTATTGAAATTGCCAGGTACTAATGAAAAGGATCAAGTATTAACATTTAAAAAATATACAAACAAACTCGTTATAACGAACATGTAATAACATGTTAAACGAACATAATTATTGCTACAGAAATGAAAACAAAAAGATTAAACTTGAAAGAATTTCCAGCAAAAAGAATAAAAACTTGAAAGAGAATCCAGCAAAAAATCTTCTAAAGAGAATTGCTTAAGTTAATATTTAAAACAAGTTAAATAATTCATTCCTCTAATTATTTAGAAATATTAGAGTCGCCTATTTTGAGGTGTAATTACTTGTTTTAGAGTACTGTGATTTCCTTCTAATTGGTGTCAAAGAAGCTGAGAGTGAAGATAAAGAAGCTTGACTGGCAAGCTTACTGTCACAGAAACAACAAGTGTTTCTATTTTGGGTCAAACAAAAATTTTTCTTTCGTTTAGCATTCTCACAGATTGCCACTTGTTCGTCAGCTTCATGCACTGTTTCATTCACCTCAAAAACGCATGTCTTTTTTAAAAGGTTATCTAAAGTTAAATGGAGTGTCAGTTTGAAGACCGGTCATTCAGGATATTCATGAGATTCTGTATTCGGAAAAAGTACAATCCTTCTTTAAAAGCCGGTATGGAAGCATAGCAACAGGACGCATTAGTTTTCTGAGCACATCGAAGAATAAAAATTAGCAATACTTTAGCTTTTAGATAAATTGTTTAGGAGCATAGACTCATAATATTCATATTCATAGACTCATAATACTGAAATTGAAAATACTGTAATGTCTCTTGCGTCTTTATATTAGGGTTACATAAACTTCTGAAAGTGGGAAGGGGGGCTGTACAATAATTAGACCATGTCTTTGAACGAAAAGTAAATATGAAGTAAATGAACCTTTGTACTACAATTTTTGATTGAACCTCTATTCACTTTAAGACATTAAACCTCTTAACACAAATTTAATTTGCGATTTAGACTGTTACTATCTGACCTGCTCCTGGCCTCGAATTCGAATGTTCATACTACGTTTATAGTAATATCTTGTGCTTTAGTGTCTTCATCTGCTGACGACGGTCGTGATCTTTTGAGAGGCGATTGTGGACTCACTATCGTTTAGCTGCGTGGATTGTGGGATTTTTGGATCTAAGCAGGGTCTCGGTGCACAGGTCAGGTGTGCGCCTTAATGTAGTTAATGCGTGATTTTGGAAGGCATATGTGGTTTAATGGCACAAAGCCCAAATTTGACCTATCTGTGCCACACAATTGATAATCGGTGAACAAGAGTTTCTTAAAAAAAATTGAGTATACATTTAGAGCTATAATAACCACCCATAACAGCTATTCATAAAAACTTATATAATATGTTTAAAATACATTTTTAAGAGTATAAAATCATAGTTCATTCAGTTCTTTCTAAAAATCATGTGTCTGGCCTCTGTACTTGATACCTTTCGTCTATACCGGAAAATTAAAAAAAAAAAAAAAAACTGAAATATCCGGCCGTCTCTACGCTGTAAGATCGTGCAGCCAACAAGTTTATGTTCTTGTAAGACCGTATCACAAGTAACATTTCATGTCAATAATTCACAAAAAAAGCAGCATTCCATGCGTTCTCATTGTTTGGTGATATGTAGCCACGTATAACTTGAAAAGGGTTACGTGCAGGGAGGCTCACATGAAGTCATTACTTTCAGAAACTAGATGACATAATAATGATTGTGATAGTTGGAAGGGGTTTTCTGGGTTTTCTCCCATACTATATGAAGATGTGAGGCTATTATCCGTTAATATTGTCCCTTCATCACCCACTGAGGAGTTGTTCGTGGGATACGAAATTTACCGATCTTCAGTAACAGATCTCATTGGGCCCGGGTATTTCCACGTGATAAAACTTTTTACAAATTCATCAATGAACCCGTTATAGATTTTGACATTTTAATTATTTTAATACATCATCATGTGACCTGCAGGGATGCTATCTGATCAATGTCCGAGCGTCCTTTTTCTTCTAGACTCCTCTGTGGTGATAGATTAACCCTCCTAATTGGGTGCAGAGAACATGACAAAAAGAAACCTGAAATATCCTGCCGTTTCTACGCTGTAAGATCTTGCAGCCAACCAGTTTATATTTATGTAAATGTAAGCACCCACTTGATATGGAGAACATGATGCCTTCTGTTTTATTTGATAAATGATTGTGTCATGGTTGACAAAAGTTTGTTACACTATTATGATAAATTAAAATTTTAAAATACAGGTCTTCTAGGAGTTATTTTGCCATAATAATTGGTAGGATGTAGGTATATTTAGTTTCAGTATTTTCTTTATTGGAAATGTCATCGTCCACTTATATATAGTTGATTCCAAAAATGATGTCTGGGGATTTATCAGCAACAGAATCGGAAGCTTCATCATTAGATGGATGAACTAAATCAGGAACAGTTTGTTCAAATTGACGGACGGGAAAGGATTTTAAATTTTAACCACATCGAAAGAGATCTTGTTACGTTGCGCCGCACCTGAAGACGATTTCTTGGATCTTTTGCTCTTCCTGGGAGCAGGACCAACAGTTTTAGGTGGGGAGGAACGCGAAAATTTTTCGTTATAAGATTGTTCCAATTTTTAGAGTCAGATGCTGTTGAGTTTTTCTTTGATGATCTGTGATTTCCACTTTTCCGCAATCAAGGCTAGATTTCTCATTTGAAAGGCTAAGTGCATTGATGACTGAGACGTGGTTTCAGCGCGGATATTGTTTGAAGTTTCGTTGTAGAAATCTGTTAAATATTTGATTTTCTCTTCAGAGGTAAATTCTTTAATGGCGGCTATATCTTTATCAAAGGTGAATGTTTGAGATATATCAAATGCTACATGTTCAGACTGAGAATTAAAGGTTAGAGTCGTCATGATGGAAATTTAGAGAATTTATTATCTCAGGCAAAAATATTCATAAGCAGATTCGAGGAAATATTAAAAAATACTTTTGACTGTTACTTAAAAAAAAAGAATAAGAAGAATATAATAATCCGTAAACAAAAGAAAGACTATATGTATTTAAAAATACAATACATCCAACGTTTCCAATAGAAAATTATATCAAAAATTCCTCAAAAAAGATAAAAGTCAGACAAGAATTGACAATAGCATTACGTACCATACAGGTTTGGGCAAATGCGATCAAGTTCAAACAGGTTCACAAAGAGAGCAATGAAAACACATCTTATCAGTTCTAAGGCAAGGCAAAGAATGTAAATGATTATCCTATGTATATTATATTTCTACAGGTCCCTCATATCTCTCGTCTTTTTTGTCACAGTTCTCCTATTAGAATATAACTGAAGGTTAGGTGCATTTTATTTATAAAAAGGCAACTTGCTTCCTAGTTTTTAATACCCATAGCACTGAAATCAGTACCTTCGTTAAAATAGAATATTATGTAAAATTTACTGCAGTCAATTTATTAATTATTCTGTTTCTGGGATATTTTGGGGGATTATCTAATTTTATAATTGCTTGTAGAAAAGACGTCCTGTATGTCCGAAAAAAAGTGAAATAAATTCTTGGCATTCATTTACTGGTGTAACAAATATCTCTTCCGGTTGTGGAGTCCAAATGTATGCAACTCTTCCACTTGTCATGTTCTCCGTACCAATGAAGTACTACTCATTAGTCACTACAGAGAGAACAATGAGCAGATTGAGTCCCTAGTTGGTTGGTTGGAGTTTTACTGCACAAGGGTTAGTTTTAGCCATACTGCTCCAAACAATTTGTTAAAAATCAATAAAAGTAATTATCCTATCAAATCATTTTAAGTCGCTACTCCTTGAAACCATTCCTTCAATTCAAGATAAAAAATAACATAAGAAACTAGGAAAGACACGTGCCATAATTGAAGGACAAATTTATAATCTTGTTACTCGTTAAAAAAAACATTAGTCTAAAACAAACATTAAGTTTTAACAGTAAAATTTAAGACTCCATAGACTAATAAAAAAGTGTTTCGCACAAAAAATCGTTAAATAATTTGTTCACAGTTAATGTAAAAATTGCGCAACTTTCATGTCACATGGTTAGAATAGTAATTGTAAATAAATTTTAAAAGCATATCAGTCAGAAATCATCTCCGTCTCGTTGTATTCAACTGTATCACTATAATAAGAACTTTCTTGTGACACAGATTCTGTACGCTGATGAAGAAGGAAGGTTTAGTAAATCTTTTTCTATTTATTAAAGTCTGTTTTGAATCCTATTTCAGGCTGTCTATTTTTTTTTTTTTTTCAATTGAAGAATCTTATGTTTTTCTTTATATTTTGAGCTACCTTTTTGTTTTTGTGGTGTAAGGGACTTGGTTGGTTGGTTTAACAGTGGATGAAGTTTTCTGAGGACAAACATAATTACAGTTAACAGAGGTGGACGTAGATGGAGAAGATATCAAATTGACAGAAGCTGCAAAGTCAGTAGATTTAGGTTTTGGATGGGAAAGTGGTTTCAGCTTTTTAAAGGATGGTCAAATTTATCCAGTTATGTTGCTATCGGTCATTATGGATACATAACATGTAGGTTGAAATATTTTTTTATAGTTGGTGGGATTGCTGTATATTAGACAGAGGACTGATGATTTACAGTTTTTTTTTTTCCACTTCGGTATATGACATTTTCTGATTAGATTTTATTTCTTCAATTTATTTTTCTTGTTTCCACTAAGTACAAGATTTAACGAATGAAGCGAATTTGTTATATTTGTCAAAAATAAAATACGATGGTCGTACTGGAAAGGGAACGTCCGTATCTATATATGTTCAAATAATTGAAAAATGGTCACTATTGTGTATGTCGTCTTCAACACTAAAAGTCCAATTTGATAAAAGTAATGGAGAATATATCGTTTAGTCCAAAACAGGGGTCTCCAAACTACGCCCCGCGGGCCAAATCCGGCTCGCCAGTGTCATCAATCCGGCCCGCGACTGGCCCGCGATTGTTGCTGTAATAATTTGGATAAAAACGCAGAATGATAATAACTCGATTTTATTTACTTGCTAGGTAAAGCTTAATGGCAAGTATAATACGCAGAAAATTTAACTTAAGCATAACAACTAACAAATAATTGAAATGAATCCCACCAACATTATAAACTAGTGAACATCCTGCGGTTACCCTCGGTAGTTATGTTGGGGTAAAGAGTATCGCATATGTATGTATATCGATGTTTGAAATGTATATATCCTGAATCAAATAGGATTTTTATCCTGAAAATCCCTCAGGAACGGAAAAGTTAAATCAACGCGAATGAAACTGTGGGTATTCACTTGTAAAAAAATACTAATGAGATTTATGTAATTGTGGTTTTTCACCGACAATAGTGGATCAATTTTACTTGTACCAATTATTAAAAGAGATTTAAGATGCTCATCGGTTAACTTAGATCTGTAAACATTCTTTGTGTACTTCATTTTGGAGAATGAAGCGAATTTAACAAGCGTATGCTTGCTCAGAGCGCGTACTCGGCGACTAGTCTAGAAATTATAGATAATGGCAGAAAAATTAAAAACGGTTTTGGCCCTTGGTACTTACTGGTGTAAACAGTATGGCCCGAAGGGTGGAAAGTTTGGAGGCCCCTGGTCTAAAGTATGGAATAAACGAGAAGGTTGATTGAAATAGGTTTTGTTGGTGCCATTAAAAGGCATAAGATATGATCACTTAAAAAGTTTTCAATGAGATTAACTCTACCATTTGTTTTACGGCTACACTACAGAAGACTATGGTCATTCCAGTACCCAAGATTGACAAATGGAGAAGGCAGATGTTGTAACAAGTCGACAAGATCTTTTGGGTGGTAAATACATGGAACAAATTGTGAGTACGGATTTGAACTTGTAGATATATTGCTTGTAAAGGAGTATTTAAAGGATATTTGAGGGAAACGATTTGTAACACATCAAAGCCACATCACCAACTGTCTAAGGAATCTATATGGTACATTTTCTTATTATATTATTGTTTTTAATGTTTGGAGAAGAGGAAGAGAATAGTATTCTTTTTTGGAAAGGTAGACTGAAGGACTGGAAATTATTTGTATATTGACATTAAGATATGCTCTGAAACCATGGTAATATCAAGAAATCATATGAAACGTTTTCGTCATATTACATTTTATTGAGAAGAGAAAATGGTTAATTCTATTTTATATCTAAAGATTTATGAGACTTCCTTATGATCAACCAAAATGTCATATTATGTATGGTTTCTCGCAGTCCAATATCAACATTGTTCATCCCGTTTGTAAGTATTTTTAGGTCTTCAAGCTGAAAGCGATACCCGCTGCAATTCCACGATAATTTACAAAGAGTCATAATTAAATGTTAAAAAGGAAAAAGAAAAAGTATAAAGGGTAACTTTAAGTGTTCTCCCCATCTCAAATTGTCTCACCTCAGCTACGTTTCACTACACTTCCATTAGTGCTTCTTTACTTTTCTGCAAAGATGAAAGCAAATACCATTAACAATAAAACAAAGACCTCAAATCACGTTTGACAATTTTAGTGGACAATGATCTTACCACATAGAACGAAAATTATCAACAATTTAATTTGCTTTAAACGCTGTCTAGTGCGATTCAACAGGATAAAGGGCAGCCCATCTGCAGTTTGGCAGAGAGCTGTGCACTGTCGATGACATTTCTTCGATTTTCGAAGTGTTGTTGACTGGCAATTTCGTTCCAGAAATCCTGCCTTATCTGAAGAAATTTACCATTTTCAAGAAACAAATGAAAAGTCTTGTAGAAGAAAAAACTGTATAGGCACAAGCATAATTCTGATAAGACTTGTACGTCATCTCCGCAGTTTAAAAACAGGTGATTCAGTTTGGATTACCCTGCATCCAGTTAATCAGATAAAACCTAAAAACTCTTGCCTCAACGTGATGGACATATATTATATTACAATTGTTTCTTACGTCATACAAAAAGAAATTTTATCAAAATGTCTAAGAAATATCTTTTTTCTCTTACATAAGAAATTTTCATGTGCCTGCTTTAGTGCTCTACCGTGGACCTGATGCAAGATCAGTTGCATACATCAAGAGAGAGGGGTGGTTTAGAAAATCAGATGACAAAAACAAAGAGACTTCTGACATCAGCCAACTGAACCTATCCTAAACCAAGTTCCTACCAAGGGGTACCCCTTTCTCAAGAACCCAGATGCAGACAATATCCACATTGTGTGCAACCTGCCTCCCTAGGAAGATTGGATGCAGGTTGAGGGGAAGTCTAATATACTTCCCTGACAGTTGTAACATTCGAATTACGTAACACTTCCCCTGTCACATTCGCCCTATCAATGGGGTGTTTTCCATCTGTCACTACAGCGAGAGTCTTCAAGAACAAATGATGATCAGATAACGCTCCCTTAGTTCGTATGACCAATATCTCCCAATTAAAATGTAATTTATCTAAAATTATTAAAATAATTTATTTAAATCTAAAATTATCCGAATTTCAAAAGGCTTCCTAACTACGATCGATTATTATGTTGGCAAATTGTTTACGATGTATTTTTGAAGTGATTATTTTTTATGATCGCATAATTGAATAGCTATATTTTAGCGATTTGGCTTCAGAAAAATTACTTTATTATTCAACAGCCATAAAAAAGCTTTTCAAATTCGTGGTGCATTGAGTATAGCTATCCGGAAAATTAATTTCAAGTGTAAAACGTTAATCAATCACGTAAAATGTCACTAAAACATAAAAAAATGATGAAAAGGGCGTTAATCTTTTTGCCTATGAATGGCTCGTATGTTAGAATAGCAATTCGTTGAAAGAATGTTATTGAGTCAACTAATAACAATAGGGAAAGTGAACGACAAAATTAGCAAACCGGAATTCAGAAATTCGCATACTTTCTTGTTCGATTTTGATTAACGTTACTAGCAATTTTGTTTAAAAAAATATTCAATTCTTTCATTCTGGAATAAAGTATAGAGTTTCCTACAGCTGAATAAACATCAGACATCAGAAAAAGAATTTCCGTAAAATCAGCGATTGGCCTACCCCAGACAATGGCAAATATCCTTTGTCAAAGTTTAACAATCACGATTGTTTTTTGTGAAGCATTGTTGTACCAAAAATTTCATAATATTAAAATACAAATTGTTTATATTATACCTGTAAATAAATCCACCCATTTTTATAACTAGGAACTCAAATAATGAAATTGCAATGAAGTCAAATATGATAGTTGCTTCGTTTAAAAACAGGTCAAAATTGAAATAGTCGTTAGTGATTTTCTGAATTAATCCGATTATCACAAATCTAAAGGAGATGATTTAATTATCAATTTAACGAAAGTGATTTAAATAGAACTAGCACCTTTTTTTCTATGTTAAAGTTATTATCACAATACAATAAACATAATATTAAATTTTTTTCATTTCACATTTAACATTAAAATTTTCATTCTTATACGTAATTAGTTTATTAAAAAACTAACCGAGATTCGATTTTTGAAACCATATCATCCTTAAAAAAATTGAATTTATATTAGGGAGGAGGGAAAGAAATGTGTTATCTCTCTAAAATGTTGTGAGTAATGCTGATACAGTTTATTGTTTGTAAAAAAATAAAGTTGCATGCTTTTAACAGTAAGGCAATTTGCCATATTGTAGACAGTGCGTAACTATTTTGCATGTAATTTATTTGCTGATGTACTCAGTTGTTCTCGCAAAATTAAGAATGCTTTTTTTTTTTTTTTAATTTAAGTTTACCATAATTTTATTAATGGGGATTCTTCAGATGATGATTCCTGTATAATTCTAGTAATGATATTGTAGAACTCGAATGAATATTCATAGGGCATTTCATTCGCATTTGTATTTGTTAAATAGTATTATCTAAGAAAAATTGGTCATATTTCTTACCTTTTCTCGTCCATTAAATATATTTAAAAAATATTAACCTGTCACAAAAGACAGTTCTTAAGTAAGCATCAGATATAATTTTGTCATAAAAAATATTTTCTTAAAATTACGAAATTATTACTGGATTTTCCTCCGAAAAACAGGACGAACTAACATAGCCTTCAAACCATTTCAGTCATATATTTCAGAAAAAAAAAAAACAATATAATTTAAGTACTGGAATATTAATTTGAAAAAAAAGACTCTTGATATATTTGAAAACATGGTGTTTCATGGCATAAGGGACAATGTTGGACATATTGCATCAAACTTTAAAACATTGGAAAATATATTCTTTTTAAGTGTTTGTACGAACACAGAGCGCTAAAACGATTTTAAGCATAAGTGCTTTTAATTTATCACTGTTTCAAGATCAAACGTCAGTCAGCACATGTGAACTTTGCATTTGAAAAGCAAGTACAGATTGAATCAGTTCATCGTAAAATAATGTGTCAAGTAAGTACTGCTTTATACTAAAAAGTGATTATTTGCAAACAAAGATTGCCAGAATTAATGTGCAAAATCATAGCGTGTCGAAAAGAAATATAATTATAATGAACTTCGATTAAAAGCCAGTCAGTCCTCTAAAAGCTTAACTTAAAGTAACAAAACATGAATTTAAAAATGTAAACAGTTCACGACCTCACTTCCTTCAATCACGATTTTGTGTGGGTTTCGACCTTCTCACTACAAGAAATTCATCTTTTTCATAAGTTTCTGTAGAGTTATCGCCTTCTTTATACATAAGAAAACTATTTTATTAGTGCAATGCTTCGTAGGCTCCACAATAGGTTTTTTCCTCCACCTAATCAAATATTTGGTTGATTCTTACAAAATTGGGTGATAAATGAGAAAAACCGCTTTTCTTTTCCCTTATGCAAGTAATAAGACAAACCATTTCCTCAATTGATGACTTATAAAATGGAATACTATTAATTAAATAAACCATATCAAACCTTTTTTTTTCAAAAAAATAATTCTTCAGTGCGTTAATTTGAAGAGCTAAATGTCATCAAAGCATTTCATAAAGTGCATTCGAAAATTTTATTAGCGTCTATTTAAAGTACAGAAGTAAAGTAAATCGCAAGATAGTTTATGTTCGATAGTAGCTATGCAGGAGGGATATCTTCATTTGATGATGTTGGCAGAAATGGTTGAACCACGATAGAATACAGCGTCAAGATTGACCTA
The DNA here is from genome assembly GCA_021605095.1 of Caerostris extrusa. Classification (NCBI taxonomy): domain Eukaryota; kingdom Metazoa; phylum Arthropoda; class Arachnida; order Araneae; family Araneidae; genus Caerostris; species Caerostris extrusa. Next base: position 40,072 of record BPLR01020303.1, on the reverse strand, counting down.
GAGAGACGACAGAGCAGAGCTCTTTCTTTTCAAAGATTCGACGAGTAAACAGACATCAGTGATTGCAACAGCTATTGCTAGGCAACCCGGAGCTCCTGCTGTTTGTGATGCGGGATCAAGTCCAGTTGCCGTTCCACTAAGTCGTACTTCGTCTTCTGCAGCCCTCCAGCAATTGTTCCAGCAATCGAGTTTTCCTGCGTACTCTCCTATTGTTATTAATAATAGCTCGTTTACTGATCCTGCATGCCACCAAAAGCTCTAATCGAGAAAGGAAGAAAATCTCAAAGAAAATTAGCACTCGGGTCGGCTGTGGGTTTACTTTAAATTAAACTCTTCTTTGGAGCAGTAGGTGGCAAACTTATTCAATGAATGCACTTTCACATCTGATGCGACTGTCCCCTCCTCAAACCCGCCTGCTATGAATTCTTCTGTTAATAAATTTTTTAATCTGTTAATTTATTTTCTCGATTGTTTATCATAAGATTCTGCTTTGCCTGAGGAATGGGTAGCAGTGGAGGACGAGCCGATGAACACTCCTTTTCAGGTTTACTGGTTAAAGAAGATGACAAATATATCTTCTTGTGTGGATCTTGATGTTCTTGTTAAGGAATTAGTTAATAGTATTGTGCCTAAATATTAGCTATCTAGAACATATTCGCACCCTACTACGCATCGATAAGATCTCCAGATCAGGAACAACACAAATTTCACTATAGCTAAACGAGCGACTGACGAGCTACTCAAGAGCCCTGCCGAGTCCTACGAAATTCAATGCTTGTTCAAAATGAATGAATAAAAGTCGTAGATCTTATCCTTAATGGGACACCCCTCGTATTGGCCCATTCCACAAATCATTGTGCATGACTATTTTAACAAGGTCTCGGGCTCTGATGTTAATTTATCCCTGAATTTCACGAGTATCCACCATCTATTGATGAAGATCTGATCGAAAATATCTGTCAATGAGGTGACAAGAGAATACTTTTTATATAACACTGTAATAATTATAGAAAAGGCGGATTTCCCACAAATTACAAAAACATGTTTATCAAACAACTAATTGTTAATACTAAAGCAAGGAAAACTGTTAAGTTTACTTAAAAAAAGAGGTTTGAGCAGATCATGAAAAATATTATACAATATATGATACAAATACTCTTTTTGTATTACACCTAATTTGGGTTCTGCATATTTTGTTTTTCTTTTCTCGTTTGATGGAAATCTATTTCTTTAAGTTTGTTAACACTTTGTTCTATATGTTAATATGACACGATCTTTTTCTTCTTTGCTATTTTGTCTAATTTATTGATATTGTACTCATGAAGTTGCTTTTAAAAAAATAACTGCTTCAATTTAAGAAAGTTACCTTCGAGCTAACGAGTTCTATTTTTGTAAATTTGCCTTGACTGTAATTATGCAGTGTTTTCTTTGTTATTTATATTTGTTATTTATTTTTGTAACTTATATTTGATGTAAGAAATTTCATTTTATATGAGAAATCTGACAATATTGTATTATATAGCATTATTATGTAAAATGAAAAAAAGGAAGATATGGTGTTTGGTGTTGTTCGACGGATAAAAAAAAAAAAATTCTTTAATTCAAAATTTTTGGTTTCTAGCTTAATTTTAAATTTTCTTTTATAAATTGCAAATTTTACTTTAAGGAAATGATGTTAGGGATAGCTATCGCAAGTCAGAAGAGACGTATGCCTTCGAACGGATCATCACAAATAACTAAATACCTAATTGTAGTTGACACACAGCCTGATAACCATTAGTTATAGTTTCGTTTATTGCTGATCCACTTGAGTTGTCTTCCGTGACAATCTTACTACATTAAATCGGATTATCGATGATTTCTATACCCCATTGTGCTGCCATGTGCGTCAAGACAATCATTTTCTGAAGCGATAAAAACAATTAAAACTAGTCTCAAATACCTTTTTAATACTTTTTTGAAATGCCACTGAGAGAAAGTTTTTGAATTAGCTAGAGTGATTGCTGCCAGTTGAAGCCTCTTGGTCCTGATTTATATCTATATATAAGTAACCAGGGAAGAATAGTTAGGTTAATTTTCCATAACAGGCATTTTTAGAATGTCCATTTCTTTGAATGTTAAAGCAATAGAAGGGGTTAATAATATAAGGTCTCAATGGGCAATTAAGGTATCCAGCTTTAATGGTTTTAGGAATAACGGAACTGTTAAATTTCAAAATGTTTAGTTGGAATAATTTAATCTCCTTTTCTTATTGTAATATATTTTGCATTATATACTCTTTGATCGGCCAATTCTTGTTTTATTTCAGATTCTATTTTACATATCAAGTCTGGTTCAGAAATTACTCCGCGACAATAATCCATGGTTTTGGCAGGTTATCTTTAATGGGGAAACCCAAGAATTCCTTTACAGATATTGTTTTATTATTACAGCTTTTGTATGATTAGTTGAAATAGTTTCAATCAAGAGATCACCTGGTCAAAGTATCTTAACTGTTTCAAGATCTCCGTCAATGGCCTGTAAGCCTTTATGAATCTTAAATGGAAGCATGCCATTGATTTCATTATTATGAAGGGACAAAACACAATCTTGCAAATGTGAGTAACATTAAGTTTATATACATAACTATACTAGTTTAACTGCTTTCAGAATATTGAGGTCGATGACCGCAATTTCAAGAAATTTGTATGATAAAGTTGAATTGATGCCTTCATCAGGGCATGAATTTATAAAGAAAATAGAATTCATGAAAACAGTATTAGAGTTCGGGTCTCAAATCTCACCGCCAAACATGGAACCCTACAAAGGAAAGTAGATCCATACCTTAGTACTGAACAGGAACTAAACGATCAGAGCCACTTCCTGGAACAATTTTCACCCTTAACTTTAGTGGCCGCTTGAATTTAAAGCAACTGCAAATCCGATGGGCTGGTAATCGCCAGTCGAATGATATACCGGATACGGAGGCGTTCCGCACGTCTACTAGAAGAGGAGGCCAAAGATACATGCTACCCATACAAGATCCGTAACTCCATTTGGACACTATCCGCCACATCCCCTTTTTCTGAGACACGAGTTGCTACGCAAGGCAAACACGTGGATGAGAGAACTGACATTGTTTGTGAGTACAAACATTTCGTAACTAAAAAATGACAGACATTGTTAGTTAAATAAAACTTTATTCGAAGAACAAAACTAACTTGAAATGAACAGCAATAAAAAGGGGAAATCAATGTTTAGAAAGTGATATCAATTTTAATATCACAACAAGAGAAACAACGACAAATAAAGCTAAACGTGTGATGACAACAAGTAAATGATGATTTCTGGTCTACGATGAAAAAGAAATAAAAAGAAAGAACAAAAGAACGAAGACAAACATCACTGGGTCGATCCGCCTTCATGACACCCGTGCACATCTAAAGAAGATGTGTCCCAGAGGAAATTAATCTCAATGATTGGCGAAAACATGTCTGGAGACTTTCAGGAGAGCAGCAGGTTACAATCCTGATTGTCTGCCGCCACGCAGCCTGATAAGGAGTTAGGATCCGAGATGTCATTTCATTCAAAGCTGGATCTTTACATTACGGTGGTACATCGAATATCTGGACAATTTCTATACTCCATTTGTTGTCAGCAATCAACTCTACCAATTGTCTTTATGCTTATCAAAAATTTCTCTGGCCAATTAGATCGCTATACTTCGCCTCAAGCTTTTAAAACCGGATGAGCACTACGCCTTCATCGTTCCAATGTCTCCCTTGTCTAACATGACTGAACTTCTGAATAAAACATTCAATTGCTCTGAATTTTTCTTTCTATATATATGTATATTTATAGATTTTAGTCTCATTCGAACAATTTTTTTCTTGGTACTTTATTTATTCGAAGACAGAAAACAATCTAACAACTGTATTTTAGTATTAATTCTACATATGCTCTATAGTATTTTATTGTTCAGTGTGTTATTAAGTTGACAATAAGATTTGCTTTTCAATTAGTATGATTCTTATTTATTTCATACTTTTTTTTTCAGTATTTTTTTACAATGTCGATATCAAATACAAATAAGTTGGCCACACATGTGGTAGCATCAGCTAAATTGACCATTTGTCCATTAATAATGCCCCCATAACAATAATCGCTACACTAACTAATTAAGAATAATTGATAGACATTAAAATAAACCCATCATTAGCCAAAATCGTGACTGATGCATTTGTACACGACGTCCGTAAACAAGAAAATTGAACGGAGGACGAATGCTGCATACTGATTGACTAACAGTTTCGTCGTCCTTAAAAGTACTTAGCAGGCGTTACTATGTTAATAGTATAAATCCTTATACGTACCGTTGTTTAAATTTCTGGTATAGATACAACATAAAATAATAAAATATAGATAAAATAATAATTTTAGAAAAATAATCTTTTCTTAATAATCTATTTAAAATAATTTTCTTTTCATTCAGACGAAGGTTTTCCTTCTTAACTATATTCAGTCTTTATTATCTGTATCGTTGTTAAACATGACTCGCATTTAAGAATAAACTACTTATAGTGAAATTAATCAATGTTAATGCATGATGTCAATAAATTATTGGATTATAAATAATGCATTAAAATATTAAATCTCCGCTTTTTAAAAATTTATTTGGAATTATCTTTGTACTAAATCTATTATTTCAGTTCTAAAGTATTTAATTTTTATCCAAGATTTCTTTTTTAATTTTTACTAGACCATTTTTTCCTGGTTTCACCACTATGTTATATGAGATCTGTTTCACTCTTTCATTTACAAATACATGAAAAGTTGTCTCTTGCGCCAATATGTTGCAATTACTTTCTTACTTCCTCCCTCCTTTTTTTTTTTTTTTTTTTTTTTTGATTAAGATACATAGTGGTGTCTGTTTACATATGTAGTCACTAAACTCTTTTAAATGCATTTCTTTGATTTTCAACTTTAGGCTTTGACTTTCTACATGGTATTGCGTTACACTGTGGACATATTCAATAGACATTCATGAAACTGGAAGAAATATCATGGGTTATCTATTTTTTAAATTTTTGGATTTATTTATGTCACTAGTAAGACTAAATTTCTAATATTCTTTCAAATTTGTTTCTGATTCCTGATTCTACAGTTTAATACTTAATCAGAGTAGGAAAACTGATCAGGTGCAAAATCAGTTGGACAAAAATCCTCTCGTATATTATCCTTAACTAAATGTTTTGCGTATCATTGGGCATAAGAAATAACAGTAATAGTGTAGTTTATTGGTGCATACTTAAGCTATTTCATTATAAAAGGACTATGAAGACTTTATAAACAATTTTTCTAAATGGAAAGTGCCATCTACTGCTTTATTGACACAAATATTATTATTAATAAAGTAAACTATATTTCAATACATTTTTACAAACGTAATATTTTGCTTAATATGAATTAAAACGATTTATATTTCTATAAAAATAAACCTTAAAGATACAAGAAATCTGCCTTTGTTCATATAAGGTTCAACTTTCATCAACGAGACGAGACCCGTGTTCCCTGTGAACCTCTGTATATGGATTTGTTCTAGTGTTTAAGGGCATAAACTGTAACATCGGAAAAACAAATGTCTTTCAAATTTATTTTATTAGAATTAACATTATAATAATACGACTCCACCTCTTTAACAGCCACTTCTGTGTTATCTACAGCAATTATATTTCATCAGACAGTCACCAAAAGTTCGGAAATCATGAAGCAATAAGGAAATAAAATTACAAAAAAATTTTCAAATAACATTGTGATAATAATTTCTCTTGAAAAAAATGCCAGAAGTTATATTTTTCTATCAATATAATGGCTGTCAACAATTTGTGTGTATAACAGTATATTTATATATTACGACCGACTTAGAAAAGCATTACCATGAAGATTAGGCCATATAAATATGCAAATTTCGGGGAATACGCAGCTGAACAAGTTATACAGATGATCTGAAATGCAGTAATGCCACGCGATTAAGGCGTGTGATAGAAGAGAAGGAAATGTCTTATTAACCAACAGTCGCTACTTGTCTCACCTATGAAATCCAAAATTTCGACAAGTTCTACGTTTCAGAAGATACGTGTGGATTAAGAGACGCCTGCAAGAGATAGAATGCAGTTTTGGCAGTCAAACAATTTTACGAGGGGCCAAATTGTAGACTTAAGAACAACTCGTGGGTCTTACCATAGCATCGATGCTAAAATGCACATAGATGTTTCCAGTGTGGATAGAATTCGGACAAGATAAATCGTTGAAAGAAATGGGGAATCTTTGTGTAAGACCAGGTCCACTTAAACGTACGACAGAAAGATCGACTCATCCGAAGTGCAACGTTGGCCATGATTTAGGGTGTCATCAGACATGTGCCTCTGATGAATACCAGTCACCCCTGGTACACAAAAAGAGACAAATTGACGGCATGATGATATGTTGATAAGGTGATAGAGTGTCTTGTGCTAACTTACATTAAGCGGCTGCAAAATGGTTTTTCCAGTAGGACAACGCTAGATTGCACACTGCATTCATCAACAAACAAGCCTTGCAGCATGCCCAGTTGCTTTTTTCGTCACCTGATCTCTCAACGATCGAATATATCTTGGAAGTGATTGATTTTTAACTGTCTTTTTCTGTACCAACCTGAGGAGGATGGCTGAGAGCATATGGGCTTCCATCCCTCAGGACACTATCTACACGCATGAACACCTGTGAATCGCACCTCGTAGTGATGCTACTTATATTACCACAATAGGTGATCCTATTTTCTACTGATCCGCCTACATATTTCATCGCTGTACAAAATTATCTTCTTGTAAATAATATCATATATGCATTCTCTGTTTGTGCATCAATGTCCATCAAATTCTACGCACTTTTTTATGGTGTTGCATTTTCTGTGTCGGGAAGTGAATTATCTAAACTTTCTTTTAGTGGCAAGCCTGCTAATGATGTGGTTTAGTTAGCCACTTTAAGCTTTAAACTATTATAACAATATCGCGTACCTAGTAAGCACAGGCTAAACTCCCAATACACACATCAAACAATAAGAATTTCGAAATAGCCCATTTAATAATACGCCAAAAAATCCTCAATAACCTATACCACATAAACATAGAGGTTAGAATGCTTTCAAAGACTTATACATGTTAGAGAAGTAAACACATACTCATGAAAAGAATTCAAAAGCAATTTAAGATATAAATAAAATGTATTTATTAATATTTGCAATTTAAATAGTTAAAAATACGTTATACAATTAACATTGTATTTCTAATAAGCCAATTTCTAATAAGCATTAATCAAATATAATATAAATACCTTAAGCCCCAATAACAATTAATAATAGAAAAGATGAATGTCCTTGTATCTTATTATAATACAGCCTTATTAATGTACACCAGCCTAAACCTATTCCCTATGCATATGCCAGAATTGCTGGCAAAGTGGAGGTTTTTCCAAATTAAGGTTCATTTTTAAATAATACAAAGTCTCTCACATTTATTGATTATTTCAACGGGTAGCGCGGGAAACATAGCCATCATGACGAATGAAGTCCAGCACCACTGTCCAACGACGGGGCAGCAGGGGCCAATCGCAAATTGGGTTCCTCCTTGAGTGTCCGCATCACCGATGGAGGCAGGCTAGAAACCTCTTGGCCTGGTCATTGACTCTCGGAGTCTGTGCAGAAGTTCGCGACTGGGCATCTTTTCTCTTCTGATTCCTCCAACAATCCATTTCGGGAGGGGGGAGTTCACTTTCTCTTCCATTTCTCTTTTCGTCCTCCATCTTCTATCTCTCCGACCATCCTCTTCCTTTCTTGATGTCTTCAACACCTTTGTTTTTATGTCTTTTCAGAACACACGCCCTTTACTCATTATTCGCATAAAATTCGCCCCTGGGCCTACAGGCCTTTTCATTGATGATAGTGATAGCCGACACTTAATCATTAATGACGAAGAGGCAGCAAGTCTTTTTGTACATTTTCCCCAAAAGACGTGCTTATCAACATATCCGTCGTCAAAGAAATCTGTTTCCGTTCGGAAGAGTCACCCCATCAATAAATACTGAGCACACATAATTAAGTCTTAGCAGTCTTAACAAATTTTCGCTCTTGACCATCTGCCGCTTTGAAGTTATGTAATACCTCGCCAAATACAGCACTGCACAAAGATATCACTTTCAATCGTAGTTGCGGCAAAAGACCTGTTTCCTCTGGAAGCTGAACATTCTTTGTACACATCGGATTCGCACCCGGTAAGGGCTAATGGCCCTTAAATACACCCTTTCAAGGGACGCGCATTCAATATACCACCACAACACAATTATATAATAATTACAAAAATTTTACCTTAATACAAAAATATTTATAAATACATATTGATATGACAATGCATATGAAATAAGCAATTTGTTGCGTCCTTAATTTTTAATTCTTTTATAACACTACCTTTTGATTTTAGATATTTACAACTAATTTTATGCTTATAATAGTTAATGTATTGATTAAAAATCTAATAAAAGAAATTTGGGTTTTTGAACAGATACAATGGGAAAAAGCTGATTTAAATATTTAGTTACTGATCTCAACCCTGGTTCAAATCAAATACCGTGCAATTGCAATTACCGTGTGAAGTGCAATTTCCTAAATATAAAACCCTTAACATATTAAGGTATATAATTAGTTTTTTTTTCTTTCAGGAATTAGTCTTCTGTCGATAAGTAGAATATTGACTGTTCGTACTAAAACATTAAATGGCACTTGAAATAAGCTTGAATAAGACAATAAAGACATTGAAATTTGATTCATAAATGCCAATTATTACAGGCAGACACACGTTCTGCCAAAACAGACATAATGGTAATGTGATGTAAAACTTTCACTTACTCTGCATTTGAAAAAAAAGGTGATCCAATAAATTTTGCTACCAGTGCAATACTGAATCAAAAAGTATGTATTAGACAGTATATGTGGAACTGCTTTATCTAAACCGTTATTACGAATAAGAAATTTTGGGGAGATTTTGTGCGTTGAAGGATAAACAAGGTCCATTTCTTCGAATTCAGTACAAAAATTGAATTCAGAAAACAGGGTCACTAAATTTTATATTCGAAAGAAAAAGAGTTTGTTGGCATATAGATAGGAGAATGTCATTTATAGGAGAATGTCATTTATCAATTTCATCACTACGAGATCAAAAATTTCATAGCTATTAACTACGAGCATCAGGAACATTGCGCAAGTCAGAGACCAGTTTGTTGCTATGATCTACATAAACACTTATAGCTAATATTTCTGAAATTTCTTACTTCCTGTCAGGTATATATTAAATGATTGGAATATTATGATGGACAAAGGACAAAGGTAGCAGTTGGATAGCACAGAGGGTTTCATTTTAATCACCCATATTTATCTATGAATTCCGTTGCAGTCTATTAAAGTAGCATATTATAAGATTTTGTTAATTCGGCAGCTTCGAATTTCACGCAGTAAATTTTTAGCAAAATTTTAAATAATTCCTCATGAATTGCATAATATGCTCCATCTGGGGATAATACCATCATCATGTCGACATGTACAGACCATTGTCATTGTAGAAAGACAATGGTCTTCAGGACAATAATTTCCATCCCCCTCCAATGGTTCCTGAATCCCCCCCCAAAAAAAAAAAATGCCCTGGGCCTTCAAAATGTCTTAGCCGAACCTAATTTCTTTTCTTGTATCTAGTGTAACAAGATTATTTGAATATCCTCAGAATACACTGAAGTGACAAAAGTCATGGGATAGCAATATGCAAATTTTCAGATGGCAGTAGCATCGCGTAGAACAGGTATAAATGCGCAGTGCTTTCGCAGAGCTTTCATTTCTGTTCAAGTTATTCATGTGAAGAGGTTTTGACGTGATGATAACCGCACGACGGGAATTAACAGACTTTGAACGCGGAATGTTAGTTGGAGCTAGACGCATGGGTCATGCCATTTCTGAAATCGTTAGGGAATTCAACATTCCCAGATCCACTGTGTCAAGAGTGTGCCGAGAGTATGAAATTTCAGGCATAACATCCCACCATGGACAGCGCAGTGGTCGACCGCCTGCACTTAACGACCGAAACCGGCGACGTCTGCAAAGAGTCGTAAATTCTAACAGACAAGCAACACTGCGTCAAATAACCGCAGAAATCAATGTGGGACGTACAAGGGACTTGTCTGTTAGAACTGTGGGGAGAAATTTGGCTTTCTTGGGCTATTACAGCAGAAGACCGACTCGAGTGCCGTTACTGACAGAACGACATCGCTTGCAGCGACTCTCGTGGGCACGTGAGCATATCGGTTGGTCCCTAGATGAATGGAAAACCGTGGCCCGGTCCGATGAGTCACGATTTCAGTTGGTAAGAGCTGATGGTAGGGTTCGAGTGTGGCGCAGACCCCACGAAGCCATGGACCCAAACTGTCAGTAAGGCACTGTTCAAGCTGGTGGTGGCTCCGTAATGGTGTGGGCTGTTTTTTTTCATGGCATGGACTTGGTCCTCTGGTGCGACTGGACTGAACATTGACTGGAAATGCTTATGTTCAGCTACTTGAGATCACTTGCAGCCATTCATGGACTTCATGTACCCAAACAACGATGAGATTTTTATGGATGACAATGCGCCATGTCACCGGGCCACAACTGTTCGCGATTGGTTTGAAGAACATTCTGGACAATTCCAACGAATGATCTGGCCACCGAGATCGCCCGACATGAATCCCATCGAGCATTTATGGGACATCATCAAGAGGTCTGTTCGTGCCCAAAATCCTGCACCATCAACGCTTTCACAATTATGGACGTCTATCGAGACAGCATGGCTCAATATTCCTGCAGAAGACTTCCAACGACTTGTTGAGTCCATGCCACGTCGAGTTGCTGCACTTCGCCGGGCGAAAGGAGGGCCGACACGATATTAAGAGGTATCCCATGGCTTTTGTCACTTCAGTGTATTTAAAAATGTTAAATTTCTGCAATTTGTGTTTTTGGAGGTTATTTTTTTCTGCACTTAAACTCGACCATTTTTTAAAAATTAATTAAAATTGTGTATAGTATTATTATATTAGTAACTGTTATTCAGTATGTTAATGTATTATACATCGTTAATTAGTTCAATGATGTTTTATAATTTTTACTTAACATCACAGCAGTTATTCCTTCACATTAAAACATCACTTGTTTGTAGGTAAAGCACCAGAAAAGAATGTATTGAGAGGTATAACATGTTGAAATTTTATTATTGTAAACATGGGCTGTTACTAGAGCCCGAGTCAGAGTAGTATTAAAAGAGAAAGATTCCCCCTATCCTAAAGAAACAGAAAGTTGGGGCAAATATCTCCGTCTCTTTCTTATCAGAGTTGGCTCTATAACATCGCTTGGCTTCTTTTCCTGTGCACATTTATTTAGAAAACATAAACATGACACGAAGTGATTCTGAACATTCCGAGAAAGGCCTGCAATTTTTTTTCTCAAATCATACATCTATTTATGTGCTTACTAAAGAAATAGATACAAGAAATGTTATTTTGTTTATAACTCTGATAAGTTTGTATGAAATATAATAAAACATTAAGAAGTAAAGCATCCATTTAAAGAGCTTTTTCTAATCTTTTTTCGGGGGGATATTACACAAAATTTATGAATAGAACATAAATGACAAATCTTCAGAAAAATTAAATTTACATATAAACTAAAAAAAAAAAATGAACCATTTCTTTTGAAAATCATTGTATGATAGCCGACTTTTTCCTCCCTTTGCGCCAACAACATAGAGTAAAAATGGCCAACAGTAAGGATTGCTTGCAGAAATCACCAAGCTATCAGCGCAAGAGGGCAAATTAAGCAGAACCACGTCATGTCCACCTGTAATCAGTGTCCAAAAGCTCAGCAAAAGAGTTCTGCTATCACAGCAAGATAACCTATATGTATATCTACATATATCTACTATATTATACATGTGTGATCAATAAACTAGATACATGAATACTCATTGTCAATGGTGGCTCTGTAGTTGATAAGTGTTCGATCTACCTTTTCTTGGACGTGTACATTGAAAGCTAGTTCAATTCGGCATCCAAGCTATCATCGCATATGTTAAACTACAAAACACTGAAATACATACCTAAAACTAATTCTAAATGAGTGCAGTATATTCCACAATCCAATATTAGTCATTTTTTCTCTGTAACACAAGTGACAACAAATTGATGTTAGAGTGACCATGAAAGTGACAAATCACTCATGACAGTGGACAGCGACGATTGTAGAAGTCATGATTTGTATGATCACGTGAGGATTACGGTAGTCCCTGGCAACACCGTTAGTCACTCTATTTTTTTACTACTCTATGATCTAAGTGGTCTACAATTGTGATTGTAAGGCGAGAATTGAGTGCAGGGGAAGGGAGCAGTGGATACATTAAAAGTTGGGAAATCTGAAAATAAAGGCCTTAATCAAACTTTAAAGATTATTGTGCGTTATTCACTAAGAAGTTCATGAGTATTTTTTTACGGAGTTGAGAGAAAAAATGCCAAATTTCAAGAAGCTGCTGGACGTTTATATTCGTACTGCAAAAACGTTGCAAGAGTGAAAATTGTCGGAAATTGAATCTACTTTAAAACGCTAACAATGGAAGATTCCCTTAAGTCGGCCGTTTTCGAGATATGTTAAAAAAATAGATAAAAATAAAAAGTAATAAAATTTCATGGTCGGTTTGGCAGGAAAGTTTTTACATTTTAATTTTTAGAAAATTTGATTTTAGATTTTTTTTTTTTTTTTTTTTTTTTCATATTGCCACCGATGTGATGTGTACAAATAAATGGCACCAAATAAATATGCACAAAACAAAAGTTTTTCTATTCCACGTTTTATAAAAACAAATCCCTTTTTCTAAACCTACTGGCCCTTCAAAAGAAGCACACATTTAGCAGAAAAAAAGTACATGCAAATACCTTAGGACAGATATTTAAACTAATTCCCTAATTAGAAGTGTAAACAGATTAGTACTATATATAAATGAAAAATCAATTTTTCCTAAAATAAACCCATTGCACCATGAACCTTTCATCGACCTCCGTAAAAGGAAATTTAACATACACTTATATAAATTTTGCGTATAAGAAATATGAACAAATATATATTTAATGCAAAGAAAACATTATCTACAAAAAACAATACGTTGGCCCATGCAATGATAATTGCTGATGCACGAAAAATTGTAATAATTTGCAAATTGCAATTGTAAAAAAAAAAAAAAAATAATAATCCACATCGGGAATTTTTACAATTCGTGAATTTATGAAAAAGATTCAAGTATTAATATCATTTTAGGCGATAATTCATAAAAGGCAATAGTGGTATTCCCAAATAATGAGGATAAACAATCCTAACCTCATTCGAAGTGGAAATAAATACAAAGGTCGAGAGGGAGAAAAGTGTTGAAGGTTAGAGAACTGAAGTGTCCATATTTCTACTGGACAAGTCCAACTCGTTTTCTTGTTCGTACAGTAAGTACCACGTGGGTATGACGCAAAATTTTCGCGGTTATAGGGTTTAGTGGGAATTTTGAAAAAAAAACCAAGGCCAACATCAGCGCGTCAATGGTTTTTATCATAATTGTGAAAAGATGATCGTGACTATCATTTCAGATACAGGGTGGACCTTCGTAACTTTTGATGCAGGTCAGATATTTGTTGTTGATTAAATCCATGCATTTCATGAAAGGTTTAATTCGGAAATGGTAATGCTTGGATAATAAATTTTGATAGTTTGTGTAAATTTATGCTATTTGTCATGAAATTATAAAGTTTATTCTTTTGTTCCTTTGAATAAGAATTTTTTATTCTTTAAAAAAAAAACTTTCCAGAACTAAATTGTTCATCGAGCTTTTGTTGTGAAAAACTGGTCCTTCACTTCGTGACTGGACAAAACCGTAAATGATAAAAATAAGACCTTTAAATCATGTCTTAACTAATTCAAATTCATTTCATTTTGTGGATAAAAAAATTGCAGACCTATTTTTGTAATTTTAAACAGAGTATCTTTCTTTTTATGGATGCAGTAAACGGTTATTTAAAGCTTCAGGATGTGATAAATTAAAAAAAAATTTTTTACGCGAGACATCGTGCACAATTTTTTTTTTTCGAAACAGAATTAGTCATTCCTACTTTTATAGGCTTTGACATACAAGTTGTATTGCCAATCATGTGATATTACGGCATATTTTAACTATATATTCTTTATAAGATGTTTAAGATTTTATTATTGCTATTATTTGATAAACTTCTCCAATTAAATGCAATTTATTTTTTTAATATCATGGCTCCATGGTCCCAAAGAGATAAAATACTACATCATTCGTCCTTTATTAACTGATTTTGTTGAAAATAAGAATGTATTTTCCTTAATTTAGGAAAGAGCAAGTATACCAGATATCACCAATTTGTAGACAACTTCACTAAAGAATATTTCAAAGTCAATGATATTTTCTTTATGGTTCTTACTCCATTTCCTTCAAAGATATATTTTTACAGGTGTTCTTAAGAGGGGTTCTCATGAAACATGCATGAAGATGGTTCGACTTTATAAAACATTAGCTACACGCGCGCACATTAATAATTTATTTTGAGTGGTACAAGTTAAACAAAAACGGAGATGAAACCTGTAATTTTTTCCTGCGAAACAAACATGACTCAGCCTTAATTCTAACCGACAAAGCCATGATAGTGGCTACTTTCACATTATATCTTAGAACAAAGCAATGGAAATTAAAGATTTACTTTCCTTTGTTTGGTTGAACAATAGACTCTAAACGCCTACCTTCATTAACCTTTTAATTTAGAGATCCACAAACTGTTTACAAATAAGCTTTTCTTAAACAAGATGAAATAGTTCAATAGCTTTACCTTCATTTAATTAAACCATGACATATTATATTAAAATATAAATTTCAAAAAAAAAAAAAAAATCAAAGGTAACTATCGAGGTGGGTTTTTTTAATTCAAAATCCAAACACCGAGTTTTAGATTTCGAAAAATTAATTTTATTACTTTCATTTAATCAACATATAGTTTGTATTAAAATTTAATAATTAATCACTTTTGGTGAATTTACAAATTAAAAAAATATTTTTAAATCAAATTTCAATGCAATGGATTGGCTCTACCTACAAAACTTTTTTTTTTTTTTTTTTTTTCAATACTGTGATATCAGAAAGAAAGTCTTGAAGAATCATATTTGCCGCAGTAAAAAAAAAAAAAAAACCATTCTAGGATAAATACGTAGACGTGAAAATTATTTTTTTTAAATGATTAACTTAAAAGGGGGAGAATTTTTTTAATAGCCTGTATCCAGAAATTCAACAAAGATAAATCCTTAAATTTATTTTTTAATAAATGATTGAAAGAGATATTATTCAGATGTGTTTCCACATGAAATAAATGCTTTCAGTTACACGTGTGCATTATTATCCAGAAGGGAATTCTTCTGCTACTGAACAATAAATGCTGTTATAGACATGCATTTTTAAAGTGAAGATAATAACTATTAGTAATTTTAAAATTCATGACAAAGCTTAGGGTCAGTAAAAAACATTTCAAAGCTTTAATTTTGAATCTTTGCAATTTATTTAAACTAGTTTCTATAATGATTATACACCCTCTATGAAACTGAATAATCTGCAATCTTTCTTCCATGACTGGTCCAATTCTAAATCTAGTTGCACCATCATCATAGGATTGCCTTCTTTGACGAGTTTTTAACCTCTTCCAGCTTAATACCCATTATAAAGGACATTTAAAGAAATTTTTTGCCAAATTAAAGGATTTCAGAATGTTGAAACCACTTTACACCTGTGCAATTCATTTTGCCTTATTAGCTTTTTATAATTTAGTGCGATTTGATAAGCAATCCCATGCAACCATGTTTGGGACTAACGTTATTCTCGATTTAAAAAAAAAAAAAATATGAATAGAAATTTTGTTTATAAGAAACATCACAAAAGAGTTATAGAAAAAAATATTGAATATCGTTGTAAGCCTATGGGGTATTGAATTTTTGCAATTATCTGGAACATTTTTTTATACATTAATTTTAAATATATAAGTATGATGAAATATGGCTAATATCAAAATGCATTTTCTTCTAGTTTAACTTTAAAAAAAAAAGATAATTTTATCTCACTTTTTTTTATCAAAAGGAGACACTTTATATCTGTAAAGGGTAAGAACTGTCCTTGCATTTGTATATAGGATACACAGTTAGTGGGATCTAGCGTTGTATCTGGAATCCTCTTTTCCTATTTCTATATCAAATCGGGTCATAATGGGGCAGCTGGGGATTATCATCATTCTCTCCCGCACTCTAACACAACACACAGACATTCCCACTTACAGTTTTATTGGGCCAATCCATGACATTCAGTTCAGTTTCTCTTGTCGAATTTCGAAAGGAGGTATAAATTAAGAAATACAACATTTTATCCACCAGTACTTAAATCTAGAATGTTCGGAGGATTACTTCAGTTTAATTAAAACTTAACTTTACCCTGAACTGTTAATGGAGGTCCAAAATTAATCGTAGCAATTAGTTGGTTGAATAAAAAAGAAAAACATTGCCTTCGATAGTTAACTAAACAAGGAGTTTCGAATATTCATATTCAGAAATTTCAACACTAAAATATCAATCATTTTAAATTCTTTTATAAATTAAAGGAGCTTTTTATCTAGGAAAGCAAAATTAATAACCATTAAACCTGTTGTAGAAAGATATCTAAAATTTTAGTTCTTGAAAATTTATTTTACATCTAGTCTTTATTTCCAAAAATTAACAGCCTCTAAAAAATGAGGGAGACTAAAAGAAATTCAGCTAACAATCACATGAAAACTAATTTCATCATTTTTATTTTAAATATTTAGAAGTTTAAAAATAAAAAATAAGTATTTAAAAGCATAAATTTGAAAGTTTAAAAAAGCATTTCGGCTCCGTTTTCAGTAAAAAAAAAAATCCAAAAACTTTAAAATGGAAGAAATTAAGGATTTATTTGGAAAATTCCACCATTTCTTATCCTTAGATCATTGGAAGTTTGATTCAGACTCAGGAGTAACGTCCGCAGCAAGTGTGAAAGCAGACGCAGATATGAATACTCTTTTAACGAGTGTCGCAGTCACTGTTTTCAGAAATTTGGAGGCTCGACTATGATTGGATGAACCACAAAGGTGGGGGAGGGAGTAGTTATCCCTAAAACTCCTTTCTGATAGCATCATTTCTCCATTCCTTCTATATGCTGTTCGTGGTATACACGAGTTGTTACACAGGCCAGAGATGCACAAAAAAAATTGGTGCAATATTTAATTTTATAATTTTTATTCATCAAATTTGTAATTATTCTTACTACAAATGAATAAGGTATTGTATTTGTAGATACTGAATAATTTGTTAATTTTTTTCTTTGAAATTTACCATTTTACTATTAAATATACCCAGTAAGAAAGAATCCCTTTCAATATAATATTGCAGAGTGAACTTCCTTCAATACAATAAAAATTGGTAAAAACTAAATCTCAGAAGACAAAATTCCTGTAAGTTATCTTTTACAATTCATATTTTATTGAGATGCTATTTATATTTCAAATTATTCTTGTAAAAACATTGTAAGAAGTGTTCTCATTATTGCTATGCAGGGCTATTCTCTTTGCGGATGTGCCCAAGTTTGATTTACAAAGTAATAGTTTATGTTGCTGATTTAAAGAAAACCTAAATCTATTATCCTTCGGACCCTAAATCTATTATCCTTCTAAATAATATTTATATTCATGGACAGCACCTCTATTAGGATGGTGTCTCTTTGGGTGAACTCAAAAAGTTCCACGTCATTCCACATGAAAACCTGACAGTTCAAGCCAGTAAACTAAACAATCACTGGAAGATCTCCCAAATAGTTATTTTTCAATCACGTACACGACACGTACATGATTATTCTTTTCATTTTAACTGAAAAAGTATAGCATTTTTTATAAAGGTAAAATATTTTTCCCCTTAGAATTTTTTTGTTTATAAGTTAATTTTTAAATATTTGCCTATGCGGCTTTTATTCCCCTCCGTTTTGAATGATATAATGAAAAACAGAAAATTTTGTAAAAGAATTCATTTGAGAGACTCAAAAGAAATAATATTATCCACAAATTTTCTTTAAAAATGTTGAAAAGGAATGCGAGTTCCGATGAACTGTTGCACCCACCTCACCTTGGGACATTCTTGGCACCCCGGTGGCTATAAAATGTCGAATATCTGGAGACGGAAAAAAGATCCACCTCACCTTGGGACATTCTTGGCACCCTGGTGGCTATAAAATGTCGAATATCTGGAGACGAAGAAAAGGACCAATCAGAGAAAGGTGTCGAAAATTCAGACAAGGTCAGACTATATTAGGAGAAAGGTGGAGGATAGCATATTTTTTTGTTGTTGTAAATATTTAAATGTAATTAAGCTAAATATGGATAACCGTAAACATGTTTTAATCCTTCAAATAATGAACTATCGTCATTAAGGATTTGACAAGTATTAAACATTTAATAAAACTGCATAATCATGCTGATGAGTAAAAGTGGAATTAAATACAAAATAATTTGAAAGCTGTAAATTTCTTAAAGGAAATTAAAATATTTTACAAAATTTTCTTTCGTATAAGTCGGTTAGTGTAGTTTAAGGGCACAAAGGCCAATTTTGACGAAACTACACCAACAAATGTGCAATATTTCAATTAGATGAAACATAAAAGCTGATAATACATAAAAACAATTAAAGATGGTTTGATTAAGCTCTTGATTGAAATAGCATGATGAATATTTAAAAATGATCTATTAAATCATATACAACAGTAAAAATTACAATTTTTTTCTTTAATTCGATTTAAGGCCATACACTTCTCATTGTATTCCACAACATCCTCGCAAGAGAAATTCCCTGCTACCATAGACAGTGATTCTGACTCTGTTGTTGTTTTTCATGGTAAAGTGATCTTTCGAATATAGTCTATTGTTTGGAATGCGTTTTTTTCTTCTTTGTATTATGGTTCAGACACGAAACAGAAGGACGTGAATTGGAGATGGATAAAAGAGTGCAGATAAAAGATTAACAGAATTCATATACATTGGTTTAGGATAGTCGGCCGAACCTGTCATATAACATGAACCTGTCGTATAACCGAACATGTCGAACCTTTTGTCGGCCTTATACTATTTGCAGCCACATTTTTGCTATGTCATAATGCCTGGATTCAGCATAAGGCATGATTTTGAATCGGAAAAAGGAGCTCTCGCGCATCTAACCGATGTCTAGTTTCCAATAAAAGTCATTAAAAAAAATTAAAAATTTGGGTTGGTTGGAGCTCAACGGTCACTTTTTGCTCACTAGGACTAATCCGTCCGGAAACTACAGTTGAACGTGGAATCCGAACCACGAGCATAACACCTAGTCTTGATCAGCATCGGCGCTTCATACCCCGAGAATCGAACCCGAGCTCTCTTGAACACAAGACTGTACCCTTGTGCCATTGAGAGGGCTTACAAATTTGTGTTGAAGAATAGAATGACAGGATTACAGAATAATATCCATATTAAGATTATTCATCTTATACCAATTTTATTAATTATAAACATTAGAATATTGTAAACAGTATTCTTGGAAGAATAATGTAATAAATTTCCGATAAAAATGCTGCAATAAATGTTCTTTGTAATAAATGTTTTTACAAGAAACGTTAGATTTACGATTCGAGAAGTAATTGATAAGCGAAACAATGAAACCAACTATATGAAATGAAAGAAGGAAAAGTTTTTTTTTTTTTTTTTTGTATTGGAAAATTAATGTAATTCGATACCTAATTTGTTTCTTTCAAATTTACAAATTTTGCTTAACAATAAGTGATGTTAAGTGAATTAATTGCTAAGTGTTGCATTATTCATGAATGCCGCACGAAATAAACTCATTCTAGAAGCATAGTTTGAAAAAGTATTGTTAGTTGAATAAAAATTAGAAATAATCACCTGAATTATTTCAACAGAATCCAAAAATGTTGCCGCGTTTTCCACTGATGAATTATAAACTCAACATTTAGGAATATAAGTAAAAAATGTTTCTAAGAGAAATATGAAGAATCTGATTAAAATAGGAAGTAAAAATGCATATTAAAAATAACGTTAACAGTCTAGTAATCATCATATTCTCCTTCATACAATAAATCAGTTGAAAGTCAATATTTTTAGCCAATAAGAACAAGACGTTTATCTTACTATTGATACTGTATATATTTTTGTTCAATTTTGGATATTAAGAAATCATGGAAAATTTTGTTGCCGTCGGTAAAAGAAGTTGACAATGTGTTATTAATTTGAAAATACGATGGAAGGATAAAGGCATGGAATCTGATAGAACTTGTGAAAGGAAAATTTATCCTTGACATTTGCGGTTTAATCTTTCCTCATTCAGTACGAAACGTACAACACGCATTTAAAATATCAAAAAGTAATGATTCTTTCTCATTGGTACGGGGATTCACCACTATTGGATTTAAGGAAGAGAATCTTCTGACTCGCTGCCTAACTTTGCGACAAAAATTACGCTGTGCTTTCAGATTCATATGCAGACGAGCATTGGGAGAAACCCGATGGAAAGGTCATACAACTCGAACTAAGACCTTCGAAACAGAAAATCAGTGCTTGAATAAGAAAACAGATACTCAGTTACAAGATACAACCCCCAAGAGAGTAGCGGTACGTTTCTGACAGAAATATTAAACTTATATATCAAAAGCCATTACGAAAAAAAAAAGAAAAAAAAAGAAACCTTCCTAACAAGTAAAAAAATTATGAATGGCTATCCTTTTCACTGATTGCGTATGTTAAAAATAACGTTGACATTCCAGTAATTGTCGTGTTCTCCTTTGATAGAATAAATGAGTTGAAAGCCAAAATTTTTAGATATGAATATATTTATCTTACTATTGACACTGCATACATTTTTTGTTCAATTTAAAAATTAAGATTCGCTATTTTGGCAGATTTATAGCGAATTCAACATTACTCAAAGGGCACCAGAAGGATGCAACCTTACACTTATATAAATGAGGTAAAAGACATTCATCAGGTCTTTATAAGTGTAACTGCGTTACATATGCATTACACATTCTTTAATGAATTATAATGCCCTTAGTTAAGCTGACGGGGTGGAACCTTTAAACAGCAACGATCCAACATTCAACGGCATTCTAACTCACCATAACACGATTGAGTCTTCATTGTAAAGTTAATTCAAGAATCATGGTTGAATATTCATAAATGGTACAACGAATATTCGTATTTGGTTGCATATTCATTGGCAAGGACTACTCTGTTTTATGATACATAACCGACAGGGTCACTGTTATTCCATTCAAAAACTTATTTAAGCAAGAGTAATTTTTCTATTTTGGTGTCTATAAAGTTAAAAATACTGTTCAAAACTAAATACATATCATATAAAAAAAAAAAAAAAAAGTTGAATGATTATTTATAGTATTATATCTCTAAAAAGCAATTTTTACAAAATGTGTGTGTTCATTACTTTTAACTTCAATAATTAAATGTTTCTTTTTAAAGCTTAAATCAGTTACTTATAAGATTATTAACGTGTCATTTGAATGAACATATTTGTTAATTGCAAATATCACTTTTTTTCTTTCTCTCAACATGCGCTATTTAACAAGGGGGATTTCTTTATAATCGCTAATATATATATATATATATATATATATTAATGAATTATAACACTTAATGCAAATATATAAATGCCACAGTAGTCTACATACACTCCGAAAATATATAAAAATCTAAAGTCATCTGTTTTTTCCCCCAAAAACAAGAAGACTTGATAGAGAATGTGACACCGTGTATGGGAGTCTCGCATCAACAATCGGTTTCCCTGGTGGGTGTTTTTTGACAAACAATAGGTAAATAAGAAACAGTTACTCCTGATAAATGTCCTCCCGAAAAGCAATAATAGCTCTTCACATTTCTCTAATAGTGGAACACGAGGTGGTCTAGTGTACAAAAATCTAATCTGCAGCAAAGTGAGTAACGTCTGTGCAGCGCTTGCCTTAAGGCATCCAAGACAGCTGTCTAAGTGTTTGCCAGCTGCATTATAAGGAAAAAAAAATATTCACTTCTGTAGATACACTGTTTTATGCTAGCCATATTTCTAAAAGACAAAAAGGCACTGGGCCTGAATGGGCGAGTGTCTAGCGCTCAGGCGCTCGGTGTCACAGGTTTCAGGTTCTAGTCCCGACGGTGCCATGGATGTTTGTAGTGGTTCGGAATCCACTTTAAGCTGTAGGTCCTGGTCTCCTATGACTGTAAGAGCGTTACGGAGCAGAAATCAGACTTCTACCTACGGATGCTCCATCAGAACAGAAGCTGCACCCTCTTCCCTCCTTCCAGGAGGGATACGACAACAACAACAACAAAAAGGCACTACTTACAATGTTACACAATAGTAAAAATATTATTTTACTATATAAATATATTTAGGCCTGTTACAACATGGATAGCACTTTGGGGTTTTGAATTGAAGCTCATTTCCAAATTCGGCAAGTGAAACTGAACTGAATGCTTACTTATGGCACGACAAATCTATAGATCGGGAAGTTCCTCCGTTGGGTTCGACGAGGATGTAAGCTCTTCCAAATGCAGCTCTTAATTTTATGCATTGCATAGATATGAATATGCGTATCAAATAAAATTTTACGTTTTTATAAATCTATTGGAAAACTTTATGCAATGTGGGGTTAAGGATCTTATTTTTAATCGGGGAAGGGAGGAAAATTATGGGTGCAGCGTAAGCAAGTTCCATGTATTTTACAACAAATCTGATGCATATCAGCCGTTCTAATGACGAATAATCCTGGTTTTGAACAACAACAAGAGTCTATTTAGCTAACCATTCTTCAATGATAGAATTTAGATATACGTAGAGTATTTGTCTATTGATCTTCCACACCGCATCATAAAAGCATTTCTGAAATTGCGTTAGAAATAAAATAGCCTTCGATATCCCAATACTTAATTAGGATTTCATCTTTAATCCTATTCTATGCATAACAGAAAGGATTCTCTTGGCGCTACTAAATTACGAAAGTTATTATCGGAACGAATGTTTTGAACCCAATTTGATATTTATCAATAGCAAATTGGGTTCGAAACCGACAAGCTGACAGGTGTATATCGCCTATGAGCACAATAAATCTGTAGGACAGTCTTTTCTTTGGGTCATAAATCCGTAGGACAAATTTTTTTTCTAAAACCTTTCAATAAGTGCGCTTTCACAGGTAGGAAAGACAAAAATTTTATTTGTATTCAAGTGTACGTATTCTATACAAACTGATACTTAAAAAAATTGGAGAAGAAAGTATTTATGAAGGAATAGTTAAATAATTCCATCCATATATAAATGCTCAGATGTGTAGTCTCGATCTTCTCAACAAGCTTAGTCGAATGTCTGATAATTTGGATGCACAACAATAAAATAAACTCATTTAAGATATTACATTTACATTTCAAAGTGGTGAGTTATGTAAAACAAGCGGATGTGAAAAATTAGAAAAATGCGAAATGTTTAAGTGAAAAACTGTACTTACCCTAAACCTTGGGAGCCATGTTTTGTCTTGTAACTTTTAGATTTATACTCGCTGATGCTGATTTATCTCAATTTATCCGAATGCTGTTAACATACTAGAGATAAAAAATTGAACAAGGGTAAAAATTAAACATTTATACTCTAAAACTCGAAATTCTTGATTCCATTGCTTATGGTGGTTCATGAATTCAATTTTAAAAGGAAGGAATCGTTGCAAGTACTTTCTGGCAACTAATAGAGTGGGTAAATAGGAAAAGGAAAAAGAAATGGATAAAATAGCAGATTAAATAGACTATAATATTTTAACAGTTGAACAACGATAAGAAAATATGAAGTACGACAAGTACTAGAAATAAAAGTAAATAGAAAGTAATAATCCACAGAAGAAAAAAAAACAAAAAACCGTGGGGTACCCCATAACTCACAGGGTTACGAGACTTTAATATGCATCCTCTGACATATCAAATATTCAAGCATAAGAAAGAACCTTATACCTGAAAGCACTTAGTAGCTTGTTTCTGGATTCAAAATATTTCACGCATTGAAATAAAATGTGTTCAATGGTTTCCGGAGTTTTGCAGATTGAGCATAATGGAGATGAAGTCAGGCCAAATCTACTGAGTTCAGTGTTAGAAGGGTATGTCTTTGTGAGAAACCTGGACAGAAGAATGTCTTCTTTTCGATGAGTAGGAAGAATTCTATGAGAAGGTTTAATATTATCTAAATGATTGAATTCTTGAGCATATTTTCTACATATCCATTGTTTTGTTGCTTTTATCTGTGCTTTCTTTTTTTTTTTTTTGTGGAAATATAAGATCTTCCGAAGATATCCTGCGAGAGAATCTGCTAGTTCATTCTCTGCAATACCAGTGTTCCCCGGGGACCAGATGAATTCAATGAATAAAATGCAATTGTTAATATTTTGAAGTTGATTGCCAAGGAACTGGATAAAACGATTGGAATGGGTGTTACAATTCTGTAATGCGTGAACAGAAAGACTGTCTGTGAGGATAATATATTTATAAGATGAGAGAACGTAAGTTCACAGGGTTAAAAGGAGTTCAAGAGCTTCTCCTGTAAAAATACTGTTGCAATTTGAAATCTGTCCTGACGAAGACTCTTATGAAAAAGAATTGATGACTGATATTGAATGTTTAAGGTAAGTTTTAGATGGGTCAGAGGCTATGTTAACCGCGAAAAAATTCGCGGTTAACATTCTCTCCATTTTTTTTTTTTTTTTTTTTTTTGAAAATTGAAGCTTTTAAAATTTGAACAAACCATAAAATTGCTGTTTCATGTAGTTACATTTTGTTTCTCTACTGAAAAAGACAGAAATTTAGATTTTAGCATGTACATGTTTAAACAGAAAGGATAATATTGAACAATATCTATAGTTTTTCTAAAGACTACCTGAAATACTTAAGTCAAATTATGAATCACATATGAAAATGTATTTGTCTGTTTTACGTAAATTAACAATTGCGATCAATCGAAAAACGTATCTTAATCAGTATATTGACTACCCTTTATACAAAATAAGAAAAAATTTCATACATTTTTATTAATCATACGAACCTAGAAACCAAGCGTCCTTTATTTAAGGCAGCGAGGAGATTCAACCATTCTGTTGTTTGGATGTTTTTTCACTGCTATTTGTTCATTTTGGCAACTTGAAGGAATGCTACTAAGACAAATTGTTCTGTGTTAAATGAAAGATAGGAGTATAAAAAATATTCGTATAATACGATATAAAATTTAAAAAACTCGTTTTTATTATTTAATAGAGGGCGCATTTCATTTAAACAATTATTGGAAATTTCAAAAGTAGTGAAATACAAGAAAGAAAGTTTTGAACTACTTTAAAATTTAGTTTCTGAAACTTCTTTTTTAACTAATTTTCAAATAACTCAAAAACTTTTTGAACTACTTGAAATTTTAAATTAATTATGAAAATATTTATGAATTTTTATTTAAAAATTAAAAAAAAAAAAAAAAAAACCTAAAAGGAATGAATCTTGAAGACGTAAACAGAACACGCGAAAAATATAAATTGTTTGTCGTGATTTAAGATTGTTTTAAAAATGAAAACCAGTAAACTATTTAAGACTCCTTCCAGTATGCTATATGCTAAAATAAAAGTTCAGTTTGAAATTTGTGTTTTTGAAATGTAACTCTTAGGAAATAGAGAAAACGTTTGGAAAGACATGATTAATAACTTTGAAGAAAAGATAAAAATTAAATAAAATTTCAATTTTGAATTGTAGACTTCGTTCTACTATACAGCCAGTAATTAAAATATTTGGGTTTTTTTTCCGGTGTTTCTTAACCAAGCACAACGATCGCTCATCAGCTTTTATGATTGCCGATTCATTGTTCGTCAACTGAAAAAAATCGAGGATTAGTGTTCATAAATTTGCAGATCAGCTTCAAAATATTGGAGTATACGTATCAGTACGAAATGCATGAAGAGAAGCCGAGTTGCAAGAAGAAAATATTTCGTGACAGAGAAGAATTTTAAACTACTCTTAGTTATTACAGAAAAAAATTTACATGAGGGTTCTGAATTATGGATCTGATGGAACGAGAAAAGTGTGAAGAAAACCAAACACAAAAATTACATTTGGAGTTGTATAAGAAATTAGGCAATATGTTCGTTGATATATTAAAGAATAATTTACAACTTAATTCTGCAACAATCGTGATTGCATTTTTATACACAATAATGATCCTATACATACAGCGTAAACACTAGGCTTTAAGTGTTACATAGCATGCCAAAATTTCTTCTTTCTTTCTTCCGCAGTTGACGGGCGGCCTGGTGACCAAGTGGCTAGTGCTCTGGTCTTTGGTATCCCAGGCTTCAGGTTCGAATCCTGGCGGTGGCATAGATGTTTGTGAGTGGTTCGGAATCAGGTCGCTGTCTGTTTAGCCCAAAGTGTGCACAAGATGACCGTAGAGCGACAAACCAAACCAATCGGCAGTCGACAAATATCAACCCCATTGAGAGTGAGATGTTTTAGGTATCTTCTTTTTCGTTGAACATCGATGAGCCGGATGTACAACTTCTGTATATCACTAACAGCCCACCGACGGTTGATGAGGGAAGGGCAGTACCTTCCTGGACTGCCCCGCATTTGCATATCGTACAGGAAAAAAACCGGAAATTCCCACCAGGCAGTCTGGCTATCATACGAAACACTGTTACACATATTATCACAATTGCCATCGTGTATTCTCGTTTCTGAAAGTGATCACAAGACTAACAATAATACAGCCAGCGGATTCGAACCCTGACCCTCCTGCAAGCTAGCTGGCGCCACAAGTCGGGCCTTCAAGACGAATGAAATTCTGTTTCGAATTCACTTACTTCAAAACCTGTCGAATGCATGTCATGAAGACAGCAAGTTATTATAAAAGCCAAAAGATATCCACCTAATTATTAATTGTAAATTATTTGTAATAAAATTTGTAAACTATTTTTCTGTACGAATTTTTTTAGGTTGTTAGAGAGATGGCAAATACAAATCTTTTTTGTTCAAAATATGTGAACGATTCATTTGTTTTAATTAAAATAAAATTTAAAATGCAAAAATAAATGTTCGTGTGTATATTAGCTTTGCTTAAAATTGCACTTCAATTTCATGCATTTTTATTACAAACAAAGATGTACTAATATTTTTAACACTTACTTTCTTTTTTGTTCATTTCCAAACACGGAATGAACAAATTTTTCATTTATCTTCTTCAATAGAACCATCGTTATCCATCATTTAATTACAAATGACCATGAACAAACAACTAGAGAAAATTTCGGTTCCCAATATTTTGTTACCTTTAAAAATATAAAATAAGTTCTGCCAACATAGATTTAAATATTAAAAAATTTTAGTCGTATAAACAAATACGCATCCTTTAAAACTCGTTGAAGTTTGTTACCTGAAATGAGCTTAAACCACTTAGAAAAATTCAATTAAAAGTCCAAACAACAACAGCAAAACATGCATGCATTTACATTAAATGAAACTTCGACACAATTATAGAGTGTTGCAAATTTTTAAAACAAACTCGATTAACAAGAAGAAAAATATCAACATTAAGTTTTTATATAATTAGCAAAAACTTTGTTCACCATAATTATTTTGATTATAATTCAAAATAAAAGAAATCTTTTCAGTATTAATGGGACAAACACAGCTTCCTTTTTCTCGTAATGAAACAACTTCTCACTTATTAAAAATATATGATCATTTCTTCTCACTTATTAAAAATATATGATCATTTCTTCTCACTTATTAAAAATATATGATCATCAGTTTTTGTGAGATTCAAAATACTTAAATAATCATTTTAATATCTAATGAGTAAAAGATTCCATTCGTTTTCACAGTTGAAAAAGGTGTTTTAATATTTTGATGTTGCAGTTGTTGGGGAAAATCCTTTGGAAATGTCATCAAACTTTGTTTTTGACATTGAAGAAAAGAATAAAAAAGAATAAAAATATCTAAGATTAGAAAACTAAGGAAGTGGATAGCTTACAACATAGCCTTACGATATAAAAAAAAAAAAAAGACTGGAAAAAGGATGAAAACAGTCTTCAATCAACACATTTTTTTTTTTTTTTTTTTTTTTTTTTTGAAAGCAGATGGGTAATTCCCTGCCCCTAAAAAAAATAAGACACACACATGCTTATCGTAATAGCTTGCTTAAAACATGAGCGGCTTTAGAGTTTATCGTAAGACAAATGCGTCAAATTGGGCCTTCAGCAAAATAAGCATGTTCAGCCATGGAAGATCCACTTCTGAAGTTTTTTTTCCAGTGTCGTCTTTTCAGCGTAAATGAAGCTAAGTCAAGGTCAACAAGAAATGGATATCACTATTAGGATAATAGAAATAATGTTGATTTCATATTATTATAGATCTCATAGCAGTAATAATCAAACTCAAAACCTACCATTTTTTTTATTATTATTATCATATAGTTTTTTTTTAATCGGTGAGCAAAAAAACTACCATTTGAAGTTAGCATTTTGGTATAGAAAATTTTAGTTACGAGTCCAAAATCTAAGCCCGATTTATTAATAGATGATGTTCAGATAAAGAATCCGTTTTAAAATGAATCATCAATGAATAATTCAATCTGATTTTAAAAGTTTCATATCACAAAAATTAGGAAAAAATTCTTATGTTAAAGGAGGAACATATTTTTTTTAAATAAATAATAAAATGCAGAATATTCAATCATCATAAATTCAAATACTGAAGATTTATGTAAAAGGCGCACCGATGGTCATAGCAGCCAATATTTGTTTCTTTTCTCATATTCTTTTTTAACCTGTTTTCTTTCAAAGGAACACAAATTACAAATGCATAGCTTTATTTTATTTATTATTATTTTTTTTGAGGGGGGTTAAGTCTGATTGCCAATAACATTTGACTGAATAAGCATGCAGGAATAATGTTTACGGTTTTAGACTTTCAGTTAATCCCCTTTCCAACTACAACCCTTTCCAACTCTACTTTAGTCACCTTTCCACTTATTATATCCTCCTATATAACGTTTCTCATATCCTCGATAGAACACTTATTACATTTCTCTGTATAACACTTACTATATTCCACTTCTTGATTCACTCTATATATTCTTATTAGACTTCACTTATTGATAATTTAATAAAACATTCATGCTTTCTTCATGAGAACAGAAAATCATTTTCAGAAGAAAAAAAATTGATGAAATTTGAGCTTATTTTTATTTATGAACGAAAAAGTGATTCATTTCGATCGAGGCCTAATAATAAATTTAAGAATTGTTTTAGAACATGTAGATAATCCTCTATTCATTGACACCAAGTTTATTGCAATATCTTTCATGGTTTAAAAGTTATAGTCATTATTCATTCAACTCAATCATTTTAATGCAGTACAACTATTATTTTTGATAAAATTGACAATTTGTAACAATTTAATAATTTTTAAGAGAAATTATGTTTTATTATTTATTTATATATTTTTGATGCTGAATGTAAATTTTGCTGACAGTGAAAATACTGTTTACAAATTAAAAACTATATAAAAATCTTGGATTTATCCAAAGAAATCGTTTTAATCAGAACTACAGAATGAAGCAGCAAATCCATAGAACTTTTATAAGAAATGAAAGGAGGAAATAAGCATTGCTTTTAAACGAGCCAATGAATCATACTTAATTAAATATTAAAATTTGAATTTCATACCACTTTTCAGAAGACTTTAACCAGCTTATTTTTACTTACATGACACAAAATAAAAAGCCTACTTATGTAATAATACATATTACAATAAATGAGCCTAATTCAGTATAAATCATTAGATTTAGTCATGTTTATGTGTTCCATTTTCATATCAAAGCTTAAAAAAAAGGATATCGCAGGAAAACTTTAAAAAACTTCTAAATCCTTCTCACTCCTAGAAGCTTTTGCAAAAATGGATAGAAAAAATATCATAAATTATATTTTAAACTTATTATCTTTTCATAAGATAATAACATCGTACCTTCCCTCAAAATCCCAATATAAAATGAGTGCACTGTCATTAGAATTCTTTCAACGGCCCCAAAAAGAAAAATTAAAACTAGAAAAATAAAAATAAAAACGGAGATTTCTGATATTAATAGACATAGAAATGTTTTGAGATAAAAGAGAATTTTTGCAAGTAGGTAAAGTGAAGCTAAACTCTGACATGTGATTTTTTTCTTCTTTTTCTTTTGTTAAAATAGGAATAATCCAAGTTTTGAAACTAATTATCAAAGTGGGTCTCCAAAGTCTGTGATATAAGACCTGGGAGGTGCATTTAAGGGATCTCAAAAACTTACTGAGATTGTTTTTACCTCCCAGTTCTGTATATATATATATATATATATGAAGAGAGAGGGAGAGAGAGAGATAAATAAGTAGATAGATTGTTAGATATTTAGATTATTATTTTAATACATTTTTGTGAATCAGTATTTTTTTACATTTCACTATATCATAATTATTTCTATGCATCAGGTATCTAATCGTCATATGAACATACATATTTTAGTTAAAAATAATTAATGTATATGACACCTATTTTATTGGTTCATGCCTCTTTGTTACAAAACATCGCTCAGAAGGAATATATATTTAGAAGCTATCCAAAAAATTTACTATTTTAAGGAAACGCTATTTATTAAGTAAATTAATTACATCAAGGACGAGGCGATTATAAATTCTTCATGGAGAAAAGGAGAAACTTATATAATATATATAACTTATAACATAAAGACTGTTCTGATGAATGTGCTTTGCTATGCAAAAATTGTGGCTACTGTTTGCATACTTTCACATGTACATGTATAGATAATGCGATTTAATGAAATATGTGCATACATTTCATTTGTGGTAATTATATTAAAAAAATATTACATGTAATTCAGAAGAATCCGATTTAGTAATGTATGAAAATAAGAATGTGAAGAAAAAGAAAGCCTCGTTGATAATTTAAAAACTCGGAACAAATCTATTCCTGATAATAATATACTATAAGTGAATCTGCTTTACAAAGATATGAAACACGCATGTCAGAAATGGACAAACTTAGCACAATGTGCAAACTCCAACGCAATTCAACAGATTGGTAGGCGCCTTAAGCAGCTATAGGGTCTTTTAAATACACTGTCTCTAAATAAGGCTTTCAAAATATAGCTAAAATTGTCCCAAATACAAACACTGAACCAACCTCAGATATTTTATCGTACAAAAAAATCTGAAAATTAACACAATCATCTCTTTTACAAGAGCCAACAGAAGAAGTGCAACTAATAGCTTCAGACATAATTTTAACTTCAAAGCAGAAAAGTAATCTTTAAAAAATAAGAAATTTTGTATTTGTAGGCTATGTTGCATTTTACTGCAGTTATACATGTGCTAATTTATTTATTAATTACATTGTTTTTTTTCTTCCTTTTAAATAACATTAAACTTAGAAATTAAATTTATATTAAAATACTTTTACAAATTTAATTTATAAATAACAGTTGTTTTAGGTATTAAAAATATTTATACATTCCCAGTAAAAAAAAAATCTCTTACTAGTCTTCATATAAATCTAATTCACCTTCTTTTTTTTCCTAAATAAACAGGGTTTCCCTATAACATATTAATTTTAAACTTCCTGCTGTAAATAACAAAAATCAAAATATTATACTTATAGCAACTTAATGCATTATTTTTAAACTTCCTACTGTAAATAATAAAAAAATATAGTAAGAGAAACTTGTTTTTGTTTACAGCATATGCATTAACTTAAGATTGTAAATAAAAATAATTTATCAAAGATATTTTTATCATAATAACTGAACATTTATTTATTTGTAGTCTAAGTTTTAATTATTTGAATTATTAAAATATTCTAAAATCCCGCAAAAGAAAAAAAAAAAAGATGAAACTTAATTCTTATTACCTACATATTACTCTGCATTATTACACTTTCTAAATCATTTTAATTTTACATCCTTATCTAAAAAAATGTTTTTTTATTAGGTTAGAAAATTGAGACTCCCATAACAACTTGTAATTATCCAAGTACATCGCAAGTTATGTCTTCGTATTTCCAAAGTGAGTATGAGTATTCGAAACACCTCGTGTATGATAAGTCACTGCATTAAATGAATAATATCCTTTAATTTTTTTTACAGGTAATCCTAATAACGCATCATTCGAAGACATAGTGTGTGAAATAGCCGATAAAGTTTTTCCGGGTTTCAATCAATTTAATATAGTGGATGAAAGAAATAGAAATTAAAAATGGGATGAAAAAGTATAATGAATTAAAAATTTTAAATAACGCATAAATATTGTTCTGTAAACTGCATCCCAATGTAAAAATATATGAATTTCAAAAGATTGCAATTCTTTTTAAATATTAACTATAATCACACAAAAATTATAATAAAAAAGTAAAAAAAATCATAAATAAATGTTACTTAGCAATTAATTTATTATTTTAAACTAATGCATTTTAATTTCATCGATAATATTTTTAACTCAAATATCTTGATATATCATGCCGTGTATATAAATTCATTTTTATGGCATAAATTTCATAAGAATATAAAATTTCAATGTATTTATAACAGAATCTACCTTAATCTACTTTACAGAGATTTTCTTTTGAAATCCACGTCTAAGAGTCTATTCTAAGATCATTCTGGGAGAATTCATCTTTTCGAGATAATTCTCCCAACTTCATCTTATATATGTGAGCAAGTGTTTTCAACTATGAACCTCTTTAATTCATCAAAATAACTTCTCAGGAAGGGGCTAAGACAGGGATGGGCAAACTACGGCCCGCCGGAAGGTTCTATCCGGCCCACGGAGAGTATTTTAATTTGTCGGTCCGAGGCAAATTAAAAGACATATATATTTTATATTATATATCCATCTCCTTTTCTGATTTGATGAAATATTATTTTTTTTCTTCCTATTTTTCAAAGGACTGATGATCTTTTTACTTTCTCTATTTTTGTTCTACAAAACATAAATCGACGGAAATAGCAAGCACAGACAACTTTAAATCGGTAAAGTGTTAAAAGCGGAACTTCTTTGTTAGTTATAGCTGTTGATAGGGGCCAACAAGTTAGAGTTTTACAAATCATTATCGAAAGTAAGTTTTCCAAACTTAATATCTTACACCCAGAAAATCAATGCTATGTTTGCTTCATCTTATATATATGAGCAAGTGTTTTCAACTGTTAGAAAGAATTATTTCAGAAGTAGTCTGACAAAATGAGCAATTAGCCTCTTTCTTAGAAAAAGTACATCTCACTTCGAACCTCAATATAAAGAACTTTTAAAAATGAAAACGCAATTTCATTTATCTCATTAACATATTTAAATTTACTTCTATATTGTTTTTAAAATTTTAGAGAAAATTTTCTTCGCCCGCCAAACTTTTTTTTTTTCGATTTTTGCACGCTATGCCAGAAAAAGTTTGTCCATCTCTGGACTAGGATTGTGTGCGGAGAGTTCCTCCACAAAAAAATCCCTGTTTTTCCCCTAAAATTTGGAGCGAAGCTTCCGGTGCTACTTCTCCAAATGCTAAATGAAAACTTTCCAAATCACAAGTGCAGCTGTAGAAAAGGTTGATGGTAATTGATCAAGGAAAACAATGAGGTGACAGATATATCTATAGTCTAGCAAACGAAGAGATCGATACCAGTCAATAAAAATTGCTCAGCAGCTGTGTACGACAAGAGTCGCGCTTTATTATACACTGGCTGCCAAAAGTTATGGAAAAACCGGTTTTTTGCGTCTAATTTGCAAATTAATGAATGTCGAAACACCAAATTTGGATGACATGTGCACAAAACAGTTATGTATTGACTACTATATAGAAGTTTACAAATGAAAAACGCAAAAATGATTTACAAAAAAAAACCAAACAATCTAGATGAAAAGTCCATTATTGGAAAAAATAATAATCACAGTTTTATGTGGTAAAATGTCATAGAAGCATAACATAAATGAGTATTAATAAGGGATATATCCACCCCTAGCTTGAATACATTGGCGGCATCGACTTTAAATGCTGTCAATTAAGTTGTCGTTTACCGAAATGGGAAGCGAAGACCAGACACGGAGTAAGCTTTGTTCCAGCTCTCCTAAAGACTTTGAAGGAGGACTTAAAGCAGTAACATGTCTACCAAGATTGTCCCAAAGATGCTCTATCGGATTCAGGTCTAGAGATCGTGCTGGCCATTCCATTCGCTCCAAACTAAGACCCTCAAGATATTCCTCAACAACTACACCTCGGTTAGGTCGTGCATTACAATCCATCAGAATGAAAAAATGCGAATTGCACCGGCATATGGGTGGACATATGGATCAAGAATCTCATCCCGATATCTCAAATCAGTCACAGTCACTCCCTGGAACACACACAGGTCAGTGTGACCACCGAGTGAGATCCCTGTTCAAACCATTAATCCACCACCTCGGTAACTGTGTCTTTCATCAGTTTTGGATTGATGGTACCGGGTGCTTTGTTCCGAATCGCCTGAATCGCTCTCCAGTGTGAATCTGGACTCGTCTGTAAGGAGTACAGTAGCCCATCGCTGTTTGGTCCAGGAAACGTGCTCTCTTGCCCGAGATAAGCTGGCCGTTCTCTGTAGTCCGTTGAGGACACGCACAACTAGTCGCTTTGCACAGAGATCTGAATTGTGAAGACGCCTTCGCACCGTACTAGCGGATATTCTTCTTCCTGATGCTACAGAGTGGTCGGCAACAAGTTGCGGCACAGAAATGCTTCTTATCCTTAGGGCCGAAAGAGCTATATAACGGTCTTCTTCAGGTGTTGTAGCACGTGGTCGACCTGGAACATGTCTTCTGGACATAGAAGCTTCGGTTTGATATTGATTCCAGAGACGGTGGACCACACTGCGAGACACATTAAGACGCCTAGCAGCATCAGCCTGGGGCAACCCCATTTCCATCCATCCCACCGATCGCCACCTTAACGAATCGGGTAAACGGCTTCTCACAGACATTGTGGAATCCCACTGCCTATTGTCAACGAATCTGCTAACAAAAGTTGTAAATCAACGAAAGTTACACGCGTAATTACGAAAGCCTGATATTTGCATATTTTTCTCTCACTCATATATACCTGTTCTTTTCTATAAAAAAAAAAAAGTGGTAGCTATCGTTTTTATTATTTATATAAACTATAAATTTTATTGTTACTGTCATTTTTTTTTAATAATGAGCTTCGAGAAACATGTTGTTCCTTAACTTTCGGAGGCCAGTGTAGTAGTAGCCGCTTTATAAAGATGGCCCATTTCTCCGCCATTCTAAAGGCTCCTTCACACCGAGGCGTTGACCAATCACTAGCCTCACCACGTTCGCCTTAAACCCCAGGCGAACGCGGTGAGGTTCAAGTTGACCAACTTTCAAATGTTTGCCGCGTCATGTGACTTGGATTGAGCCAATAAGGATCGAATAGATTTTAACACTACTTTACTTACGACTTGTCCTTTGGTAGCCGTGCAACTTTTTTTTCATTCTCGTGTCTGTTCTGTGAAAATGTCCCTGCCTTTTAATGAAATCTTAAGAAATATAAATATAGTAAAATAATATCCACATCTATGTGATTTAAGTAATATAAAGCATAAAAATGAATTTATGACGAAAGAATAGAAATATTGATAGATTCTTGGAGAAGGTATGTAGCATCAATGAATGGATGCGATCTCATGGCGTTTGTTATGGGGTGCATAAGGAAATAAACTGCGATTTTTACATTGAACATGAAATATACTATCAAAATAAATTAGACCCAAGTTATTAACATTTGTTTCGAATTCATTACAAACTTTTTAAAAGAATTAACTTTTTTAAAATTTATTAATCAGTTAATAAATTAAAAATAACGACAAAACCAATAAAGGTACGGTTAATTCGGTGCATTTTATAATCCGCACCGATCGATCCGTCAGTTTCGTATTTTTTTTTTTTTTTTATAGATTCGGACGTTTTATGACCTTGATCGTCAGATGGCGACACAATGTCGCTAACATTTTCATTAAATACGTAGATGTTTGAATAGTTTATATTTTTATCTAGACTGTTTTATATTTGAAATCTTAGATTGATACTCCATAATCCAGTGGTCCCGTACGTACCGGATTAAAGAAAGGTTACAGTACTATCTTCAGTATCTTACACCACCCATCTGACTCGAATTCTCATCATCCGAGAATTTTATTTGTTTTTCTGAATGTATCCTTTTATTTGAAATTTTAATTTGTTAAAATTATTCATTTATTATAATAAAAAAAATCTTTCATCAATCATTCGAAAATAAAAGAAAATGTATCATTTGAAAGTATTGTGCTAATGATATAAGCCAACATTAATTGTTGGGATTTCAATATATGCTAATTGCAGACACTTATGCAAATTAACTTATTGATTCATTATATTAGTTTTAAGTTAAAAAAAAAAAAAAATTCCTGCTACAAGTGTTTTAGACTACAGATTCTTTCATTTATTATTTCTTATGATCAAATTAAATACATAATTCTATCAAAACTGTATTCTACACTTCCAAATAGCTCAATAACTTTTATTTTAAATATATTTTAATAAATGTAAAACAAAATTATCAAGATAAGTGATTATTATTGAAACCATTTATAAGGAATTCTCAAAAACTAAAGAAATCCATATGTACTAGCCTGTAATTTAATGAAAGTTTTAATATTTAGCTCTAGGAAGGATTAATATAAATATTCCATTTTTGTAATGAATCTTTGAAATTCTTATGGACATAAACTCAATGAACCATATGATAACGATTTTAAGTAATAATTAAATAATTACTTAACAAATGTAAGTATTAATGAAACATTTTGAAAAACCATAATTTAGCAAACATATTTCTAATTATTTATCCCTTTTTTTTTTTTTTTTTTTTGCCAATATTTCACATACATATTGTAAATTTTTTTGTTACTAATCCAAAATAAAGTTTTGGCCTATGTAGAAATATTTCTTATCTACCTTTTTAGCAGTACAACTTTAAAAATAATAAAATTAAGTTTATTGTCAATACATTTGTCTTTGATAATTAAATATTTAAAACACCAAGAACTCTACAATTTTATACACAATTCAACTGTTTGCAAATATTTTAATAAAAGAAAAAAAAAAATATTTGTTCATGAATTGAATGAAAGATAAGGTTAAAAATCCTTATAAATAAAGATAAAAAACTGATTTGTTTTAAGAAGAACGAATTAGCAGATTACAAACACTCAAATATAGATAACAGTAGATTATGGGTTATGAACTCTAATAGGTGCATGTTAAATATAGCAGTTTCAATGCAAAAACTATTCACAATTTAATAAACTTAAAAGAAACTATGATAAAGGAAATCATCTTTATTTAATTTGAAAGGAATTAATATAAACCATAAAAATAAACAAATAATAAAAAGATCAAATATATATTCTTTCAAAGGGCAAAAATATTACAAAATAATTTAGACGTATTAAAAACTATGCAATTTTTGAATTGGGGACATTTTTTTACATCTATATTTCAAAGTATAGCCATTTAAAAATTGAATACTACACATCTGAAAGATAAGTGTAGAAATGAATAAAAAATCATGAATCATATTTTAGTTTAAATTTTGATGAAAAACATTGAGAATTTCAATAAATATTTGAAAAATTAAATTCACAAATGGAAACAACAATTATTTATTTTCCATTTATAGAAAACTACATTTTGACTACTATATCAAAAAATGATCTACTTTGTATAAAACCTTTTTCACATCACATAAAAAAAAAAAAAAAGTAATACAAGAAAAAATAATGCATGAATCAAACATCTTTTGAGCACATATCTTTAAATAATTTTTATATTCTTTTTGTGTGATCATATGCATAAGATATAAAATATTTCATGCTAATTAATTACACAATGCAGATTGCATATACATTTAAAATATTTTATGATTATATATTTCATAAAATATTGATAATATTTTGTTCATAAAATCCTCAATACTTAAAAAAGATAACATTAAATTAAAATCGATTCCAAAGAAAATACTTTTCAAAAGTAAATTTAAAATGTCATTTGTAAATATAATGTTCTTATATTTTGTTTTTAAATTATTGCTTCAAAAATTGTTATTTTTTTTCTTTTTTTCTGTAACACATATACAAAACACTTGCTAGTTAATGAATAATATTATAAACAATATTTTTTATATTATATAATTTTTAAATAGAACTTAAAATATTTAATGTCCTATCAGTATGATTCTCTATCTACAATGAACAAAAAATTCATTATAATTTTTCTTTTAAATGATTAAATATAAGAATTATTTTATACAAATATGAATCCAGCTTATACTTGGTAGATCTGCAAAAAAATGTTTGCATTGTTTTATCATATGCTATACAGAAAAAGCAAAAAAGGCTTAAAAATAATTAAACAAAAATTAATTTACAATAGCAATTAAACAAAAGATAGATTACAATGCAAGGAGACTTAAAAACAGAAATAACAAGCTATAGCTTTAGATAAATTTACATGAATATGAAAAGATATAAATTGGATGGAATATATATTGAATATATTTATATTGTAAATTGTTTGCAAAATCTTTAAAATCATCTGTAGAATTCTATACATAATATTTCAAAACAAAAGTAAATGTATATACACAAACACAAAGACATTACAGAGGACAAAAAATGTAAGTGCCTACAGAAAAGGGAGGGAAAGAAAAACTGAAACATCCATCAATTTGGAATCAACTAAATTTTCTTATTGCTAAAAAATCACTTATATAAACTGTTTCACTGGCAGACAGAAATTCAATGATTGAATCAATTCAGTAATTTGTTTCATAAATACACAATTTTAGATACTTCTCATTACACATAAATTTTAAATTAAATTATCATCAAATAACACTTTAATTACAAAACAATAAAATAGATTGGTCCGAAAAGCATTTCGATACCAGTAAAGGAGACAGTCAAAAGATAAAAGGGCGGGGCGTGCAATAGTATTTAATAAAAGTGGGCTAACACAAAAATGGAAAATAAAAAAAAAAATTATTTCTTTCATCATATTTAGAGGAATGAGACATTCAATACAGTCACAAATTTTTTTTAACTAAATAAGAAACCATCAGCAAATAGCACAATGCAGCAATTTAAGAATACTGCTGACAAAAATAGATCAATCTAATGACACTGGCATACAAGGTTTTTATCTTCCTTATCTTAATTTTCTGTGCATAAAATACAAACATTACTATAGTTGATTTCAATATAAAAAAAAAACTTTTATTATTTGAAATTTTAAGGTGACTTATTTACTATGCTTTAAACCATATGTGGATATATGTATACATGAACATAAATTTATTACTATACCTTTCTATTTGTTTGCTAAGTAAATTTTCAGCAGGGCACTGAATAATTTTTTTTCCAGAAAAAAAAAGGGGAAGGAGGGAGGTAGGACAAATAAGGTTAGAAAACCACTAAAGGGAATAATCATTGGTTTTTAATGATTAGAAAAACCAAATGGAAATATTAATACAACTTGCACTATGAAGAATCCATTTCATTATTCAAGAGCTTTATAGATCATAAAAAAATCCATGATTTAAGTAATGGACTTGTATATTACACTTCTTTTTCCTTTACATTTCGCTTAAAAATCAGTTATGATATATTACAAGAAATGTGATCATCTGTTGATAGCATTTATAACACAAAATGGATTGCAACTCACTGCTTCTTAAGTAATATTAC